>JAAGEH010000135.1:2158724-2177544 GCA_011751065.1 Lasiurus cinereus
GAGAAGAAGAAGAAGAAGAAGAAGAAGAAGAAGAAGAAGAAGAAGAAGAAGAAGAAGAAGAGGAGGAGGAGGAGGAGGGGGAATGGGTCATTTGTGTCCATATATTCACCTGGCAGATAAGGAAAGAGAACAGAAGTTAATCCTCATTTTACATTTCTTGAATATCTTAGTTGTTTCTGACTCGGTATCAACCAGCATTCCCAAAATGTTTTTATGAAGCCAGAACTTTAGGGAGTAACTACTAATGCTAACATCTGACCAACAATTAAAATGGTTCATTTCTTGGTATCATTTTATTTCTTAGCCAATTACTGTGATTAGCATTAAATTTAATAATATGAACATCATGCATTTGTATGTTACTTTATAATTTTTTGAAATATATTCACATATCTATGGCTCTTTACAAGTACCCTGGGAATTAATCAAGGCAGATATAACTATTCTAGCGCTACAGATGAATGCACTGAAATAATCTATAGAAGTGAAATAAGGCGCCCAAGTTCCATGGAGATAAAAACAAAGCTTAGACTAGAACCTCGACTAGCCTAGGGCCATTGTTAATTCCAGATACTGACCACGAGAGATCCAACCCTTATAAGGCAGAGAGACTCTATCTGCTATATGGGCTTCAAGTTTTACTCAGAATGCTGAGAGCCTGTAGGCCATCAGAGCCCATATGTTTTCTTGCTGAGAAAGAAAGACATGATTGTGTGTGTGTACCATAGCAATACATAAAATGTATACATAGAGAACTAAAAGTCATAAAAAGTATAAAAACTGTAAGGAAATACATGCCAGTGGCATTAACTTTTAGAAAAGCTATCTAAACTGAGAGTTCTTTTTATAAATGGAGTCACCAGTTGATACCATCAAGCCAGGCTGAAAACTGGACTGCCATGGGGCAAGGACCTCTTATCCATAATGGCTGTGAATGGAGCCAGTGAGCAGCAGGGCAGCCTCCAAAGCATAGTTCTGATGGTCTGAATAGAGGAGATTTGAAATCCATAGGATTAACCAAGCAGTAGAGAAAGATTAGGTCAAGTAGATATTGCTGATATTGGTTACTAAATTGAAAGGTATCAGTCCAAAAACTGGAACCAAAACTTTAAACCAAAGAAATATGAGTAACTTAGGAAATCAATAAATGGGCAACATGCCTAAGCAAGTAACAGATCGCTCCCATGAGCAGGCTGTTTGAATTTTAAAGGGCTGACAGAAGCAAACATCAGTAGAACAGACATGATTCCTTTGCATGCTTTCTTCAAAACGATTGTTTTCAGAGCCAATGAAGTTATAGTTATAACATTATGACTATGAAACCCAGTAATATGTATTAGTATACATGAAGTATATTAGTTATGAGAGGGATTCAAGGAGCACTAATAGGACACAATGGACAGAAAAGAGACAAATGATACAAACTAAAGTTAAAAGTAAGAGACCATTTATTAAATAGATTTATAACCCTACAATAGGTCTCATTCTTATTCCTATTTTACAGATACTGAATTTGGAGATACTAAATCAAACAGCTATTAAGAGGTCAAGCAAGCTTCCCACTCAAGTAACCTTCTCTGGGCTTTTGAAGGTTTATAGTCCTTCTTCCCCTGTGGTTGAGCTTAGTCCATCTTAAGAAAGCTATTTGTGAACTAAAAATGAGTATGTGTGGAAGTATCATGTTCTTCTGAAGGTTCGGTGGGCAGAGTGAGTGGAGCACTGGAGACTCAGACACTAGTAGCATGGTCAATTTCCTAAAATTGGGACAGAAGCTGAGCATCCTGCATGAACACAGGCAGGAGAATGAGTTCCCAGAGTGACAGCTAATGGTTCCAAAAGCAACTCACAGATGGAGGTCAGCTCAACTGTTGGGAATCACAGAACAGGACTACGAAGGCAGCCTTCCACTGATGCTATTGTTTCTTTTCCTTATTTAATGAGATTAGCTTTCCCAGCCCCACTTCTCACCTTGGGCTTTAAAGGCTCCCTGTGTAGTTCCTGATAGGAATTTGGGCAAAACCTGAAAATGGCTATAATATGAGACTGCAGAATGAGCCCCACCCCCTCAGTGGCCTGGGAGGACCAAAGTTAGTCTGTCAATTTGCAGTTGGATGAGCAAGCAGAATGACCTGAGGGCCTTGTGCAAATCAGAAATCTTACTAAAAGGATATAAAAGAGCTCAGAAAACTGTTGAAGGTCTGGAGGAGCAGGCTTGCCAATTCTCCATGACTTCTGCTTCTTTGCATTCTGCACTCCAAATTCAAAGTATAGGATTATCAATCCACCTAGCTGAGCCATGGTCCTGGTCAGCCTTAAGCTAGAATTTGGTCAAGTGACTGGGTTGAACCAATCAGACTCACAAAGGCCTCTAGACCCAGGGGAAAAGCTGAAGCCCAGGATTCTTCTTAGGGGCATAGAGAGATGGTCTTTGAGCTTCCCCATTTATTCAAGAGTAATTCTTTGATGGGCAACATGAACAGCTGCCCAACTTATTCAGACCTCAGGAGGACCACTGTGTGTTGGAAATGGGTGTCAGGCAGAGGGACACAGTGACTAGAGTGGATGAAGACAGAGCACAGTGCTAATTTTCTTAGGAAATTTCCCTAATTTTCTTAGGGAAATACAACTGGGCTGGAAAAAGTAAGGCAGAGAATTGAAGGGAAAGAAAAGGGGCCTGGAAATAGAAGTTGAAATGAAAGGTGAAATAGGGACAAAAAAAATTTAGTGGAGAGATAGATCAGGAAAGAAAGAGGAGAGGGTGAAAGATGAGGATGGAAAAATCTAGAATGAAGAGAGACTCTAAAGAGAAGGGAAAATCTGGTAGCAAGGGAGATGGAGAGAAGCCAGAGTGACACCAAAGTAGGAAAATCAGGAGTCCAGTGTTCTTGAACAAGGTTAACTATCAACCCATTCTGTGGCATTAAACAAGTCACTTTTCATCCTCTCCCCTTCCCCTGGGTAAAGTAGTGCTAAGGTACCTACTCTTGAACTTGGGCAAAGTAAATGAGAATGTTAACCTAAATTAACATTACCAGCCTGGCTTGATGGTATCAACTGGTGACCCCATTGATAAAATATCAGATATAATACCTACAGGATAGATGCCCTAGAAATGATATCCCCATTTTGTCAACTGAGCTCAACTTCCCAATCTGCAAAATAAATCATCTGGGGTGTTCTCTAGCAGTCAAAAATAATGCTGGCAATATAAGAAGCAGAGATGGAAACAAAGATGAAGGAAACATAGCCGTTGCCCTCAGAGAACTCAAATCAAACAGCAGTCTGTACCACCTGTTATGGGAGCATGAAGGGAACTCTTACTGCCACCCTGCAGAAGTCATGGAGAGTTTCCAGAGAGACTTACATTTGGAATGAGATGTGGATAAAAAGAAATTTTCAATATGGAGAAGGGCTTTTCACACACAGCAAGTGACTTGAGCAAAGCAGAGACAGGAATAAGCAGGGTGTGTGCAATGAGAAAGAAGTTAGATGCAAGGAGGTGGTGGCAGGAGTATCAGCTGGAATCAGATCTTAAAGGGATCTATGTGTAAGATTATGAAGTTGTGTTTTACTTATGAACCTGTCACAACTCACCAAAGGACTTTAAATAGAAGAGTGAAACACTTGGGTTTAGAAGCAATCCTGGAGCTCTGTGGGTCAGCAGAAGTTGAGCCTGGATACGGAGAGAGTGGCTACTCCATTCATCCAGAAGAGACCTTATAAATGGGGGAAAGCAGTCCCAATGACAATGGGACTAGGGGTGACAGGAAAGAGCTGAGTGAGGAAATCTCAGCAGATACATTCACAAATTCCCCATGAGAAAACTGAAAGACCCTCATGACACCCTTATGAATGGTGGCAGGTGGTCATCTGCCCCAACCTTTTTATTAGCACTAGTCTCTAAATGTGATTTTTCCTTTCGTAAGATAAGAACAAAAATGTGCCCTTTATTTATCAACATTTTGGTTGATGCTGTGTTTATTAAACCATTTAAAGAAGTCACTATACATTTTAGTTGTTTGTTTTTAGGTATGTTGTATAATTCATTAATAGCAAATGCTTGGAGGATGAAGCTGTTATAGACTCAAGAGAAATGTATCAGGATACAGAACCAGACACCCCTTGCAACTAGACTGGGCCTCTGAAGCCAGACATGTCTATAGAATATACCTTCACAGCCCTTTCCACCAATCTATTTACACTTTACATATATTGATGAACTTTTAGATAGTTTTCTGGCTGCTTTCTGGTAATACCTAGTACATCCTGTATTATCCAAAATACTCATTAAATTATCATTAGGAATGCTCAGTGAGATGAGAGGACTAGAAGGGACATGTTTGTCTGACAACTTCCATCACATGAGAAAATAGGAGCATAGGCTTGTTTTGTGTGGTCCCCAAAGAATGGAGCCACCACTGGTGGGTAGAAGTTGCCTGGGAGCAGATTTCAGCTTAACCTCAGGCTGACTGAGGAACAAAGAATCTGTCACAGAAATCGGTTTGGCTCAGTGGATAGAGCGTCGGCCTGTGGACTGAAAGGTCCCAGGTTTGATTCTGGTCAAGGACGTGTACCTTGGTTGCGGCACATCCCCAGTAGGGGGCGTGCAGGAGGCAGCTGATCGATGTCTCTCATCCATGTTTCTGTCTCTCTATCCCTCTTCCTTCCTCTGTAAAATATCAATAAAATATATTTTTAAAAAAGAATCTGTCAAGCAAAGAATTAATGGTGCAATCCTACAAAATAGGCTGCACTTTTATTGAGCACCTACTGTATTCTAGGTACTATGCTGGGACTCTCATAGCCATTATCACTTTGAAACCTCATACCTCCCCTATGGGCTCGGGATGCTATTCCATTTCTCAGATGAGTCGTCCAATGCTCACAGGGATTAAATGACTTGCCCACAGCAGGTAAATAACAGGTCTGGGAGTCAAGTCTAACCCTAGACCTCAAACAGGCTCTCTGCTTGTCAGCCGGATGCTTCCCTGAGAGAGGTGTGGGTGACCTGTCCCTGGAACTATACAAACAAAGGCAGAATGACTAAATGCCTGGGAAGCTAGAGAAGGGATTTGGCCTCGGACAGAGTATCAGCCCAGATGAACCCAAACCTTCCTCCTAACCCTGAGTATCTCTGATTCTCAAACAGCAAAACGTAACTGAAATGAATACACTGTGAAGTCCCCATATACAATAAATGGCAACAGTAACTTGTATAAAGGGAACTTATCTGAAACATAAATGATTTTCCCCTTAAAAACATGAGAAAAAAAGCAGAAATTATAACAGGAAGCAAACACATATTTTATAAAACATCTAAGATCTGTTTTAGGTATTCTTGCATGTTTTCATGTTAAACCGATTTGCGAATTATTTTCTCTTTTTTTTTCACATGAAATGTACCCTCGATTATATGACAAGAAATTATATGGTGCTAATAATTTATTTAAAACCTGATCCATGTCTCACATTCATGCTGCATTATGAAATCAAGTAGATGCAGAAGGGGAATTTTTTTTTTGCTCTGAACTTTCTGACCACCTCTATTGTGGAAGAAAGAGTAATAGCAGGTATCCAGGGTGCCAATTACATGGTGATGTACAAACCCGCTGAAGAAAAATCTATATGGTATTTTAATACTAGTCAAACAGAACGATGAAGTTTAAATTAGCTTGAAGCTACTAAAAATTCTAACTATGGCTCTGCCTTCATTGTATGGGAGGATGAAATATAGCTTTACAGAAAAATACGTGTCTATCTTGTCTGTGGATGGGCACCCTAAAGCCTTTCTTTTGCTGATGCTCAAGGTTCCAGTTTTTGTTTGTTCATTGCTCTATTTCTCCTTCCATTTCTTCTTTCACTTTTCTCTCTTGCTCATTTTTCTTACTGGTCACCTCTCTTCCCTTCTTTCAAACATCTTCTCTTCTTTGTTTTATATTAAACCATCTATTAGGTTTATAGGCTCACAGAATCAGAGAATGTTAATACTCTGAGAGCTCTGACTTTTTTTAAAAGAAGGGGGAGGGCCTTTGGAAGAAAAATCAAATGCAACCACTGCTTGGTACAAATGGGTGGATGGTAGGAAGGAAGGGTTGAGGTCTAGAGAGAGGATATAACTTGTTCAAGGCCACCCAACAATATGTTAAGGGAGCTGTCTAGTCAGGAGTGAGTCACAGAGAAAAGGGTTTGAGCTAATAATGTAGGAAACTAGAATTCTCATCACCACAGACTCTGTCCATTGTCCAGAAAATCCAGGTGGCATAATCACACTTCCAAAAGACTTTTATGTATGGGATGGGCAAAAGTAGGTTTACAGTTGTGAGTATGCGAAACACAGAGTTTATCCTTGTATTATTATTTATAATTATTGTATTTATAATTATTGTATTATTTAGTACTAGGGCCTGGTGCAGGAAATTTGTGCACTGTGGGGGAATGGGGGAGAGAGGGGAGACTCAGCCCAGCCTTCCCCTTTTCACATAGGGAGAGCTCTCAGGGGATGTCCTACTGAGGTGACCAGGCTGATCAGGGGAAGGCACCAGCACCATCACTCCACTGCTGCAGCCACTGCCGGTCACTGCAGCCACCAAGGTGTTTTCATCCACACCGACTCCAGTCCCTTCATCATGCAAAAATGACAACTTTCTTTAGGCATTTTCAAGATGTATCTTTCATAGGATATGACATTTCTTTCTTTCTTTTTTTTTTTATCCTCACCTGAGGATATATTTCCATTGATTTTTAGAGAATGTGGAAGAGAAAGGGAAAAACAGAGAGAAACATCAATGTGATAGGGACACTTTGATTGGTTGCCTCCTGCATGAGCCCTGATCTGGCCCCTAGCCAGAGAGGATCCTGCAACCTAGGTACATGCCCTTGATCAGAATCAAACCGGACCCTGCGGTTGGCAAGCATAGGCATTATCCACTGAGTCAAACCAGCAAGGGCAGGATATGACATTTCTTAGCTCCTCCAGCAGTGGACCTTTGTTTTTTCTCCAGGAGTGTGGTGGAAAAACCCTATATCACCTTTTTGGATTCTTATACCCAAATTACTAAGAATATTACCAATGGCATACAGGAAGCTTAGCCAATGAGCATCAGAAAACGTATTTCCTCTGTAGTTCACACAGATCACCTCTGATAGCCAGCTCTGCCCCTACCAAGGCCTAAAACTCCTGAGCCTGGGCAGGGGCACCCCAGCTCCCTCTGATAGCTAGCTCCACTCCTGCTAAGGCCTAAAGCCTCGGGGGCTAGGCAGGGGCCCTGCAGCTCCCTCTGATCACCCAGCTCTACCCCTGCCCAGGCCCCAAGCCACTGGCCAGGGCTTGAGCCTGGGCAAGGCCCCCCCTTGCTCCCTCCGATCGCCAGCTCTGCCTCTACCAAGGCTTAAATCCTCAGGGACCGGGCAGGGTTCTCCCAGCTCCCTCTGATCTCTGGCTCTGCTTCTGCCCAGGCTCCCAGCCTCTGGCCAGAGTTGGGCCTGGGCAGGGGACCCCCAACTCCTTCTGATCACCCGTATCCATCCCTGCCCAGGAGTCCCCTGGCTCAGACCCTTCCCAGGTTGCTCAGGACCCATGGAACACCTATCTCAGAGTGACCTGGGTGCTGAGAAAGTTCCCATGACCCAGGCTGTGGAGTGCCTAGGTATGCAAATTAACCTCCATCTTTGTTGGGTTAATTTGTATACTCACTCTGATTGGCTTGCGAGTGTAGCAGAGGTACGGTAAATTTACACATTTGTCTATTATTAAGTATGATGATTATTCATCTATTTTTTCCCCTCCCCTCTATACATTCCTCATGCAGCCCAGTCAGAAAGGTGAGGCAGGTAGAAACAATTCTATTATATGGGTGAGGAAACAGGGTGGGGCAGGAAATAATGTTTAATGACTATTTCCCATGGATCAGGCACTGTCATATGTTATTATTATTACCAGAGGCCCGATGCACAAAATTTATGCAAGGGGCTCAGCCCTCACAACTTCATCCAGAAGGTCATTGTCCAGAAGAACGTCCAGAAGGTCATTCAGCTGTCCAGTCTAATTAGCATACTACACTTTTACTATTATAGATTGTTATTATTTTAGATATATTTTTATTTACTTCAGAGAGGAAGGGAGAGAGGAGAGGTATATAAACATCATTGAAGAGAGAGGATCACTGACGGCTGCCTCCTGCACACCCTACACTGGGGACCAAGCTAAAAACCCAAAACTCAAGCATGTATCCTGACTAGGAATCAAACTGTGATCTCCTGGTTTATAGGTTGATGCTCAACCACTGAACCACACCAGCCAGGCATTTCACATGTCATTTCATCTTTATTCCAGACATTAAGTATTTATAATAGTTTTCTATAGATAGGAATCTCTCCAGCTGTATAGGCAAAAATTTACTGGCCATGCAGCTGGAAAGTGACTGAGCTGAAATCAAGCCTTGTCAAAAGCTCCATTCTCCATGAGATGTGGTCCATACCCTCAGCTGTTGCAACATGCCCAGGGAGGAGTGAAGGTGGGAGATTCCACCTTCCAGCCCAGAAAACTTCCCAGAGCTTCTCAGAAAATAAGCGCAGATGGTTGGTGTGACCTCACCAAGGGGCAGTGGAGTTGGCATTTATTCACTATTGATACTGATACACATGACCATCAGGACAGAGCTGAGGACAGAGGGTGAAAAGTCAAGTTGAACCAGGAAATTACTGATAGATATTGTTCACTTTGAAAAATTATCTGTGTGAAGATAAATCACAAGAATTAGGGTAAAAAGTTAGTTTTGCTGCCCTCGCTAGTTTGGCTCAGTGGATAGAGCATTGGCCTGTGGACTGAAAGGCCTTGGGTTTGATTCCAGCCAAGGGGCACATGCTCAGATTGCAGGCTCCATCTCCAGAAGGGGACATGCTGGAGGCAGTCCATCAATGATTCTGTCTCATCCTTGATGTTTCTAGCTCTTTCTCCCTCTCCCTTCCCCTCTGAAATCAATAAAAATATATACTTCTTTAAAAGTTAGTTTTGCTTCTTTGTTCTGGTTGGTAGGATTGTAGATGATTTTTTTTCACAGAAAATATTACTGTTCATTAAAAAATTCAAAAAACATAGAAAAGTTCAATTAAAATGGTGAAAATCATCCAGGATGCCACCACTAAGCAATTCTATCCTATATAATAAAGAGGTAATATTCAAATTTACCCTCATGCTGTTACAAGATGGCTGCACCCACAGCAGAGGCAGGGTTCCCATAACGAGTAATGAGTGATCAGCAAGGACCTGAGGCTGTGTCCCCTGCCCAGTGGGGCTTGACTGGGGACCTCAGGCTGTGCCCCCTGCCCTGGCACCAGAATGGGGAACCTTGGCCACACCCCCTACCCAGCTCTGGGCCAGGGGACCTGAGGCTGCGCGCCCCCCGCTCCCCCCCTCAACCCCCGCCAACATGGCAGGACTTGACAGGGGACCTCAGGCCTCACACCCCACCCAACAGGGCTTGATGAGGAACCTTAGGCTGTGCCTTTTGCCATGGGCTGGGAGACCTTGGCCACAACCCACACGCCAGCACTGTGCCAGGGGACCTAAGGCCATGCCCCCCCAGACCGCCCAGCAGGGCTTGACGGTAGAACTCAGGCGGCATCCCCAACCTGGTGGGGCTTGGCACACTCCCTACCCTGGCAAACCTCAGGCCACACCCTCCCCCTGGTACCGGGCTGGGGGACCTTAGACTGCACCCCCAACCCGGCAGGGCTTGATAAAGGACCTCAGAATGCACCTTTTGCCCCAGGCCAGGGGACCTCAGACTGAGACCTTCTCCCTGGTGCTGGGGAACCTGAAGCTGCACACCTTGCCCAGCAGGGCTTGATGGGAGACCTGAGCCTGTGCCCACCCCCCAACCTGGTGAGGCTTGACAGGGAACCTGAGGCTTCCATCCTCCGCACCGAGCCAGGGGACCTGAGGTTGCAGCCCCACCTGGAGGAGCTTGATGGAGTGGGGGCTGGCCGGATCTGGGTCTAGGTCTCATGCAATTTTGAGGTGCCTGTGGATAGATGGGGACTTGACTCTGGGTCCCGTGGCATGCCCCAGACTCTGATAGGAGGAAGATTTTCATTTTACTAATTTTCTTTCATCTCTGATACTTCTATTATAGAGACAGGGCAAATAGCAATATTAAAATATTTCCTCTAATTCTTTTTTAATGTGCATGAATTTCATGCACCAGGCTATTAGTAGTTATTAATAATGGCCACATGTCTGTCTGTCCAGATTTTTTCCTTGGTCAGGAAACATACTCATGGTTTCTTCTTTGCATTTTCAAAATTTATATAAACTCCATGTATTAATTTTATAGTACACTAAAAAGGTTTCATTAGAAAAGTTATTTAGATGATGAAAATCTTTGAAATGGCAGGATCCGGGATTTGGTTATTTATCTGGCATGTCTTCTGTCTTTTCCCAAATGCTGCTCCCTTCCAAGAAAGATGAAAAGCTGAGACATGAACTTTATTCCATAATGACTGGGAAACAGTGGAGAACTTTGAGCAGTCCTTCAGGACTTTGAAACAGGATCACATGAACAAATCAGAAAGTTTCCTCTAGCATAGCATGTTCAAAATTTAATGCCTGCGCCACCAGGACCGGGGACTTGTTAGAAATGAAAAATCTCAGGCCCCACTCAGACTTAATGCAAGACTCTGGGAGTGGGGGAACCACCCACCTAATTCTTCAGCGACTCTAATGTAGGCTAGAGATTGAGAACCTGTATTTAAAGAATATATTCTCCTGTATTTAAAGAACATTTTCAGTGAGCAAGAGGTGGTGAGAGTAAAAGCCCCATCAATCATCAAGGTGAGATATGAGGCAGGACCAAACTCAGGTGGGAATCATAGCTTCTGGAAAGGTAGAGCTGTCAGAAGCCCAGTCCTGCCACGCCCAGTGTCTGGGTTTGGTTAAGCTGGTGGGCCTGGGCCTCCAAATTATCACCCGCCAATCTGTATTTATGTATTAGTGTAGCAGGACTTCTGAATCAATTTTTTTTTTTTGCATTAGTGTAAATCTTTCTTAGAACAAGGCGGAGTAGGTTAAAATGAATACGTTCATTTTAAAAATTGGGTTTGCCTATTAATTCCTAAATCAAAGTGCTTGCCTTCTTGAGCACATTAACATTAAAAATAAAAACCTCCCCAGCTTGTCATCCAATCTGCATATGTTCCAGAAAGAGAATGCTTCTATGTGGCCATGCATTTTAGTTTTTTTTCCAATCCTCTAAATCTGGAAGGTGTCTGCAGATCAATTGAGTCCTTCATCAGCTCTGATCCCGGAGCCCTGATTTTGTTGGAGTTCAGTTCCCCAGGCCCCCTCCCCCAAGTTGAAAGATGACATTGTTCACCACAACGATTCCCTCAGGATTCTCCCACGTCATGCCTGCCAAGTCCCAATGACAAGATATAGGGGACAGTTAGACTATTACATACTCTCCCTGCCACTTTCAATCAAGCCTAATGCAATCAGAAACACATGACTACATCAACACATCTCCTTTAATCAAATGTGATTAAGTCAGTCATTAGTTTTTCAAGACAAATAAAGAATACTAGTGCTTGTATTCTAAACGTAACCGCCCCCCTTCTTATGTGATTTGTTAAGAAAGGAAGCCCTCCTACCTCGGAACTTAAGGCCTTCAGAGGTCTTTGTATTTTCTCTGCTGATGTTTATTATAATAAAGCATCCTGGGTTTGTATGCTCAATTTCTTCTTCCCTGTCCCCCCTCACAAAGGCCCCTGTTGTCAAGCAGAATTTGGCTTCAGCTTGATCAGGATGATTTCATTATCCCATTGTTACCATTATGACTTGGGCAATTAGTAGTTTATAAGTATAAATTTATGGCAATCTGTGATCCAGGCACATTGGCAGTAGTCAGGGCATAATAAAAACCCAATCAATTTCTTTCATTTAATATGTAGGCTGTGACCCTAGTTTTGATTAGAACTCTTAGCTATTTCATCTTTAAATAAAAAAAAAGAATGTCTGCAAGCAATTATATGGTGTGTTAATTGGATATTCCTTTTTATCTCTAATGCTACTGAATGCATTGCATTGCTAACGAAATCCTTGTTTTCTCTTTCTGTCTCTTTCTCAATGTCTCTCTACCTCCCTCTCTTTGTCACTGTCTTTGTCTCCTTGCTTCTCTATTTACCCCATTTTTTCCCTCTACTCTCCACTGTAAATGCTCCCTGGCCATACACAGCTTGGCTAAAATTAACAGGGGGCTCCGAGTGCCCATCTTTCCTCTTCCCTCCCCAACTTGGGAAGCCACCATCCTCAGTATACCCTTCCCATCAAGCCGTTCAGGCTTTACAGAACTGAAGTGACCAGGTTACCTAGAAGGTCTAGCATGCAGCAGGTGCTCAATAATTAGCAAAAGAATGAATAGGGCCACAACATTTCCTGTGTTTCAATCATCTTGTCACTCTCTGTTTCAGGACACTTTGTTGAGAACCTGCTCTGTTTTTCCAGATTAATAGTTTCTTGCAGCATGTACCCGTTTGGGTCTACAGCCTGAAAGGTGGAAGCACAGAGGATTACAGAGGACTCCATAATCCCCAAATTGGGAGCCCAGCAGGGGCAGAGTCTCTGCCATGCAGAAACAGAGCTTCTTATCTAGGTCACATGGATGATTCTCTAAGCCGGGACGAGCCAGTACCTGGAAAATGGGCTCTAGAGTTTTTTGTTTGTTTGTTTGTTTTTATATATTTTATTGATTTTTTTACAGAGAGGAAGGGAGAAGGATAGAGAGTTAGAATCATCGATGAGAGAGAAACATCAATCAGCTGCCTCCTGCACATCTCCTACTGGGGTTGTGCCCATAACCAAGGTACATGCCCTTGACCAGAATAGAACCTGGGACCTTTCAGTCCACAGGCCGATGCTCTATCCACTGAGCCAAACCAGTTAGGGCAAGGGCTCTAGGGTTTTTGCTTGATTTTTAAATTTCATGAATGGATATTTCCATAGTGCTTAAGATTCCTAGTTCATCTAGAGAATGAGTTCTAAACCTCTTTCCATACAGAGACATCAGAAAAAGGTATTGTTTTGGTTTTCTCTTGGTGTCATCCTCCTGAGGACTTCCCACTTCCTTCCTAAGCTGTACCTATGGCTCTCCAACTCCTTCCTTACAAGACTTTGTTCCCTGTATCCCATGTTTTCTTCCTTTGCTGTTTTATTCCTTTGCAAAGAACATTCTGCTGTAGCATCATGAGAAAGGGCACGTGGGGGACAGTTTGTTTTTGAGACCGTTTGTCTGAAAATACCCTTGTGCTATCCTCATATACAGTGACCATTTGGTGTGGTTAGAATTTGAAGTCATTTTTCTTCAGGATTTTCAACGCATTGCTGCAAGTTTTCCAGACCGCCGTGCTGCTGTGGAGATGCCTGATGCCCTGATTTCCAGCCCTCATTGTGTGAATTTCTTCCCCTTCTTCCATTAGCCTTGTAGCTTCTAGAATCTTCTTATCTTGTGTCCTGAGATTTCACAATGATGTGCTGTCCTCAAATAGGCCTTTTTGTTCATTCTCTTTCTCAATTCTCTGTGAACCCTTGCAACCTGGAAAGATATTCTTCAATTGTGGGAAATGTTTCCCGTACTATTTCTCTGATAATTTCCTCTTCTAACTTTTCTCTGTTTTCGTTATTTGCAAGTCATATTAACCAAGTGCTAGACTCCTATTTTCGATCTCTAATTTATCTCTTTTCCACTAATTTTCATCTTTTTGTTTTGTCTTTTCCTTTTAGTTTTTACTTTTATCTCTCAACACTTCTAATGATTTTTTTTACGAATCTGATTATATTTTTAATTTCTTGGATGACCACGCTTATTCACGATATCTTGTTCCTGTTCCAGATGCAATAACTTCTCTTTTTTCACCAAGAGGATTACTGCAGACCAAACTGACTCCAAAGACAATGTTCTGATGTTGTCATTCTGTCAGTTAAACAACCACTTTTCTTGGTTTTCATAGTCCATTCCTTTGAGAATCCTGGACCCAACTGAAATTGCTTCCTCAGTTCGATTATAAACTAAAGTGTGTGCTACAAGAGGGCAGGGGCCTCATCTCCCTGCAGTCACAATTCCATGCATGAAAAGGTGTTCTAGAAATATTTGGTGAGTGAATGAATGGCGCAAGAACTGAGTTCCCTGACTTTAATGAAACAGCCAAATAAGAGTAAAATGGATGCTTTCTAGTTCTTACGTAGTCACAGACATTCAGCAACTCTTGACATGATAAAACATTCTCAGTGACTGTGGCCCTGCCCTCTCGTCCACCTAATGGAAATGGGATCCTCTAAGAAATTGCAGAAGCAGGAGGTGCGAGGTGTTTAACAGGGCTGTCCAATGAGCTCATTTATAATATTAACAAACCAAATTCCAAAACAAGCTCAGAGGCCCTGACTAGACCTGTCATCCAGGAGAGGCAGCTGTCGGTCAGGATTCATGGTGGCAGCCCCTGCCCTGAGGGCCAGTCTGGCAAGGGGGGCCTGGTTGGGAGGGAGTGGGAAGATAACAGAGATAAATCTAAATTCATTCGGGAAGCAGTCATACTCAATGACATATTCACTGACTTCTTCAACAGCTCATTTGATAATGTTCTCTCTGCACTATTCATTTTTCTGAAAGATGAAGGCTGGCTGAGGATCTCATCTGCTCACTGATGCAGGGAAAGGATTTGAAATTAACACACACACACACACACACACACACAAGCGGGGAGTTAGTGGGGGGAAGAGGACACATCCTGATGACCAGTTTTATGGTTGCTCTGACACAGGAGACCCAGCAGCCTGGAGTGAGGTCACCTTTAATTAGTTATGCATTCTAATTCAACAATATGCCAAAGGGCAGATACAAGGCTCAGTGGGGAGGGGGACATCCATCATGATAATGAATAGCTTGAAGAATGTGATCTGCCTGGTGAGGGGCAGGTCAGTACTTGCAATGGGAGGGGAGAGAGGTCAGAGAACCTCACCTCGGGGCCAAGTGCTGTTTTCTCAGCCTGTCCTGTCTCATAGTGCCTAAGGCATCCATCCGTGGGTGTTTCCTGAGTTCCAGTCCCTATGCAGGGTCCAGGGGTACTAGAGAAACAGACAGAGATTGAGTACCATCTTCCAGGGAGGAAGACAACACATGAACATTGAACTTGAATGTGTACACTAGCTGTTCTGTGATGCGGGCTCTTCTCCGACAGCACCCAGTGGTAGGGAGGACCAGCTCTTCATTGTTAACATGAGGCTCTCAGGGGGCTTCTTTAACAAATGGATGTTTCATGCTACAGTATGAAGAGTATGGGCCTTGGAATAGGGCAAATCTGGGTTTAAATCCTGACCCTTGTATAGCAGTGTGACCATGAGTGATTGACTTTGTATGTCTAGATCGCATTTTTGTTCTTGGTAAAATGAGGGTAATAAAATCTACTTTTTAGGATTATTATGAGGATCAAAATCTTAGGTGCAGATGCCATGGTGGCCATTCCCTTGTCCTGGCTGGCAGAGGCTTTGCTGGGAGAGGGAGGAGTTTACCCAAAGTTTGGGGCAGGATATGGAAGGAGAGTCTGTTTTCTTCATTATAGTGGCAGTGCTTGGCACTAGAGGGTTTTGCTGAAAGAATAATGCACCAAAGGTTCATGGCATATATAGTAGTTACTTGTTCATGTTTGTTGAATGAATGTTTTTCAGCAAAATCTGAATAAATGATCTTATAAAGAGTCATCAATCCACATAAAGCCAGAGAGAGAGGGGGGGGGAGAAGCAAACAACACATACAAAATTGAGTCAAGACAAAATTTAAGAGGCTTAAAGCCAACAGATAGAATCCCTTAGCAGATCTGAAGCCAAAGTTTAGATGGCTGCAGCAACCTTTTATCAGATTCCTAAAACCCCTAACAGGGACTAGTTAGAAGTATTTAAAACACCATACAAGGAGCCTAGGTTAATAGGCACTCTGTACAATGTTACCTCCTTTTCCAAGTTCACTTTGCAACCTAGGAACTGACTTGGGATATTCTTCAAGAGCACAGGGAAAAACCATCACTGTATTTCCAAAAAAATACATCAACAAGTATTCAGTTTTCCCTTATTGTTCTTCACAATGATCTTCATTGCCTTGTACTTAAGATTCTGTTTACTAAATAATACCAAATTCATTAAGGGTCATGAAGAAGAAAGCATATCAAGAAAACGTTTATTGTGTAACAAAATATGAGCATCAGAACTTAACAATAACAATAAAAGCAACAAACAGTGGCCAGAATGTGGAGAGAAGACTGGAAATAAGTTCCAGCTCTCTCTCAGTGGAGGAGCCAATTAATTTCAAGCCATTTTTGTTGTTGTTGTTGTTAATCTTATAATCAGACTAGAGGCCTGATACACAAAAATTCGCCTTCACTCTCAGGCTGGCCTGCACCCTCTCCAATCCAGGACCCCTTGGGGGGATGTCCAACTGCTGGCAGTAAGATATCCCTTTCACAATCCAGGACCACTGGCTCCTAAGCACTCACCTGCCTACCTACCTGATCACCCCTAACTGCCTCTGCCTGCCTGATTCCCCTAACTGCTCTCCCCTGCCAACCTGATTGCCCCTAACCACCTCTGCCTTGGCCCCCACCACCACCACTGTGGTTTATTCAGAAGCATATCTGGAACAATGTCCAGAAGATGTCCAGTCTATCCAGTCTAATTAGCATGTCACTCTTTTATTAGTATAGATAGCTCCTCACCTCATAGGAGAGTGAGGGAGCAACCTGAGAATTGTTATTTATGTTGTCATCTTATTAGGAACTTTTAGCCTATTTACATTTGATGTCAGGACTAAGTTTTATATCAGCAGTGTTATAACATTTGTTGCTTTTGTGTTTCCTTGCTTTTTCTTTTGCTAAGGGTGATGTTTTTGTCTTATGAGTCTTATTTATAAGGAACAGAAGAAGTCTCTCTACTTTCTCAAAGGTGATGTCATTTTATTTTACAGGTATAGAAAGATGGCACCTCTGACCACGTAGGTACTAGTCTCTTATTTCTGGGCGCCTGCTCTATTTATGCCTCTCCTGGCAAACCACCTGTCCTACTTACAGCCTTCTGACCTCTTAATTCCCAGCTCACTGGAGGCTTGGGCCATCCATAGAGCTAGTCAAGCATAAGTGCTACGCAGATTCTTCACCTTATTGTTCAAATTCCCAAGCAGAAGAATGCCAGTGGTTCAGACAAGGCTCTGAGCAACACCCCTTGGGTTCCTTTTTCATCCTGGTTTGTAGGTCAAATGGTACACTCTGGCTGCTGCCACTCTGGGCAGGCGACTCAGCAGGAATGTTTACAGGGATGCTGTGGTTGATGATTATAGTTTTTAATAATGTCTTTTTAAAATTCACTTGAAAGAAATATATTACAAGCTACATTTTATTTAAAAGGATTTTTTGCACATTTACTTATTTTAAATATTTATTGTTGAAAGTATTATACATGTCCCCCTTCCCACCCATTGACCTCTCCCAGCACCTCCCCCACCCTCAGGCCTTCATCTCCCCCTATTGTCTGCATCCAGGGGTTATACATATATGCATACAAGTTCATTAATTGATCTCTTCCCACCTACCCACCCTCCCTTGCCTTTAAAAGTCTTCATCAGTTTTGAAAACAAATCAGTGCTCTTGGTTCCTGCCCATATTAGATGAAGAATGAAATTGCAAATTACATCCCTTCTCAGATTAAAACTTTCTGTGACACCCCCTTATCCTCAAGATATAGCCAAACTCCATATGGTCTGCTAGGCCCTGCTTTCTGTGGCTCCTCAGTCACCTCAGACTCTCTCTGTGTCCCCCATTTCTCTTCCTTTTTCTCCCAATGGCCACCATCTCTCATTCTTGCCTCCAGGCCTTGTCATAACCTGTTTCCTCTACGGAAGACATTTCCTTGCCCATCTTCCTAAATGCAACCACAGCTCTTTGTTGACCTTTAGCTTTTTGTAAAATATTCCTCTTGCCCATCTTCCTCCCACAGGTAATTCTCCTAAAGAACTTCCAAAGGATGAACCAAAGGTGAAATGGATTGTAGTGGGTTGAATAGTGACCCCCTAAGAAGATATGTCTATATACTAATTCCCATGTTTGGGGGAAGGATCTTTGCAAATATGGTTAAGTTGGGGTATTGAGCTAACTCTGGGTTGTCTTGGTAGGATCTAAATCCAATGACAAGTATCCTTATAAAGTAGACAGAAGAGGAGAAGACACGTACACACAGAGGCATTGACAGTGACAGAGACAAGTGATGCAGCCACAAGCTGAGGAAGCTGGCAATAGCAAAGCTAGAAGAGAAATAGATTCCTCCCTAAAGCCTCTGCAAATACCTTGTGTTTTGCATTTCTGGCCTCAGATTCTGAGAGGATACATTTCTATTGCTTTAAGTCACAATAATTGGAGCAATTTGTTACAGCAGCCCTTGGAAACTAATGCAAGTGTGTTTGGGTCATGGGCATGCATGGACTTGCCTTATCTGTGATGACATTCGTTCTGAATTTCATTTCATACTGGTCTTTAAAGGGAAGAAGCTAGAGCCCGGGATCTGACATTTTCTCCTCTCCTCATCCCCCTTTTAAAGGCAATCTGGGTTTCTGTGTTGGCATTTAGTAGGCAGTTTTAGTAGGCTAACAGGATCCTTTCAATTATTACCTTCTCTCTGTTTAAACCAATGGTTCATTCTAGTCCATTGGCTGGAATCTTATGTCATCTTATGTCATTCTCTCTCTCTCTCTCTCTCTCTCTCTCTCTCTCTCTCTCTCTCTCTCTCTCTCTCTCT
>JAAGEH010000135.1:2184751-2209741 GCA_011751065.1 Lasiurus cinereus
AGATGTCCCCCTGTTCCCCTTTTTTTGGAACCCTAAGATCACCATGTAAATAAGCCCATGCTCACCATGTAAAGAGAGGTCTGATACCCTAGCCAGTCAGTCAAGGCTATCATAAACTGATCAATCAGCTGCCCTCAATCCCATGAGTGAGCCCTGCTGAGAAAAGCAGAAATACCACAAAGCTGGGTTCAGCCCAAGTAACTGACACTTAGAATCATGCTCTAAACAAATTTTTATTGTTTTAAGCCATGATGCTTTGGCATATTTCATTATACAGCAAAAGCTAACTGATACAGTCACTAAAAATCTCAACATAAAAAAAAAAAAAACAACAGCTGAAATAAGGGTTGAAAATTAAAACAGTGTGAAGGGAAGGGAGTCTTTACCATTCTCTTCCTAAAAGCAAAGATCATATCCCTCTCCCTGGTAGTTCCTAAAAGGACTGCAAAACACTAGATCCATAGATAAGAGTTTGACCTATTTGTTAAAGCCCAATGCCTATTTTATAGATTAAGGCATTGAGGCCCAGAGGTGGCTCTGGCTGGCCTAAGTCAATCAGTAACTGTGAATGTCTGGCCATGGTTTATTGATAGGTACATAAAAATGAATTAGATTCATGAAATACTTATACTGAGAGGATATAAGGTGAGGAGAAATTTCAGCCATTCATGAGAGACAAGCCTTCCTGAGAATTATGTCATCAGAGCATATGACAGAGAGAAAAGATAAGAAGTCAAATCCCAATGACAGCATATGGACCCAGCTGAAGCCAAGCTACATCTACTTTTAGACTTTCCAGTTTTGTACTGAAAATATTTCTTAAACCAGTATAAGCCATATTTCCTGTCACTTATAATCAGAATTCCTAACTGATTCACTTACTAATATGCTGATGTACTTATTCAAGTTCACTTGGATGATCAGTGCCCAAGCTGAGATTCTACCCACTTCATTCCAAATCTCTCTCACTCTGTCCCCAACACTTTCATCTCTCCTATATCTTCCTGAAAAGAATAGGAATCTATAAACTTTCACACAAAGAAGGCAGAAGTAAAGATCAAGTAGGAAGAATCTTATATGGTACACCTGGAATCAGAAATAGATGGAAACCCACTAGGAGAGACTGGCAGTATAAGAAAAAATATAGAAAGAATAAGTTGAAGCTAAATCTAAACAGTTATCCTGAGCCATTAAATTATGGTTCTTTAAATATATCTCTTCTGGGGTCAGAACTGGTCTCAGGATGTGGGTGGAAGAAAGGGGAGCTTTGCTCCTACTGATCCTGGGAATGAGGAGATAGTGGCTTCATGGGGAAGGAAGCCAGATTGACTAATACCACAAGGTAGATATGAACCATGACAAGTAGAACAATGTCACCAGCCTGAGATATCGAGACTCAGACCAGAATTCTGCGTCTCTGATGTGAACCCACACCACAGTTTAACAAATGTATGCTCTATCTAATCATCAGAAAGTAAAAATAAGCTTTTCCTTCTTCTACTTGTTTACAAATTGAAAGTCTAACAACTTTACCACTCAACTGCTTGATGATTAGTAGGCGGTAATTTAAACTATACACATTATGCTAAGTATCCTTATATTAATTCAGTCTGAGTGAGTTTTTATAAAATGCTTTGTTCTGCTCAATAAAGTTAATTATATGTTCTATGTTTCATAACTGAATGTCTTGATTTTTTTAAAAAAAGATAATGGCAGCTTCAATTGCATTTCCTTATAAACTCGGGTGTGTTACACAAAGCAATCAATATAAGGAAGCAGAGCTGTCCACTCCCTACCACCCTGTCCCACAGAGGTGGAGAATGTCCTTATGTTTATAAGGCTGTACCTCAAAGATCTAGGAACCAAAGTCCTGAGCAAATAGGTCCCTGAGAAACCCCTCTCATGTGGAAGGGGAAAGGGTGTTCTGATCTAGGAGCTATGAGCTTAAGCACCCAGGGTCTATCCAAAGCACCCAGTGAGCTTTGAAAACAAGAGCAATACATGAGCAATTCCACAACACTTACGCACATTCTAGAAAGTGCAGTTCATAGGTCCTGTGCAGATTCCCTCTCAGATAATCAAGGTTGTGTGCTGCACTCAGCCTGGGTCTAGGGTCTAAGAGCCCAGGAAGGCATGAGGAGAGTTAGAGTTAAAACAAAAATATGAATGACTAACATTTACGGAGTATGTATCCTAAGCAGTTTATATACATCAACCCATTTAATCCTCTTCAGAATCCTGTGAGGTAGGTTGTATTACCTTCAATGTAGAGAAGAGGAAAACTGAGGTTTGGAAATGTTAGGTAGTTTGGGCACAGAGCCAGGTAACTAATTCATGAAGTCAGGAGAGTCAGTCAGGCATCAGCATCCTGAAGAGACAGTGCCATCAAGGCCAGGCCATTGTCCTGAAAGGATTAGACAGAAAGAGCACAGCTAGATAGTGACCAGGGGAACAGGGAATTGAGAAATTAGAGGCAGAGGTGGGGGAAGCGGAATCTAAATGGATTTCCAAAATGGATCATCTCTCTTTGCATTGAGCATCTGTGGCTTCAAGCACATGCAGGATCGAAGCCAGTAAGGAGTCAATAGATGATGCTAAAGAACAAGAAAACTTGATATCTAGCAAATTAAATGGGAGAACTAGCTGTTATCTTATTTTTACAAAAATAATCTAAAGTATTTTTATTTAATAAATATAATTTACATATCTAGTGATTAGCTTATTTGATGATTTCATCATACTTCACTGAGCAGAGTATTTGGTACATGGTAGGAACTAAATAAATACTTATTAAAAATATCTTCATTGATGGTTATTACTAAAAATTATGTACAGGTACATTCCTGGCAGGAAAGATGAGAGAATTGATAGAACAGTATTCAAGTCTAGACTCCAACTTGTTTGTCCATGTACTCTTGGAGAAGTAAAAAATGAATCTTGTTTTTCACAAGAGTAAATGGAAACAATATTTTTACAGTAAACTTACCCTCAGGCCTATTTCTAAGATCAAGTAAGGTAATGCATATAAAAGCATTTTAGAAACTATAATATACCATCTCCACATTAGGTTCCTTTAACCTAGCTAACCTTCCTGTTTATAAATTCATTACATTCTACCATTACTATTTCACTTGATTTATCTATTGGAAATGACATTCAGAGCAGAGCTAGCTTCTGTTTCCTGATCCATTTATGGTGGTGGAAAGGCCCCTGGAGATTTATACAAGAACTTACATTTTAGCTTCTAGCTCTTCCATTAAATTGCTGTGTGATGATAAGTAAGTTAATAAAATGTCCGAATCTTGCTGGAACCAGTTTGGCTCAGTGGATAGAGCATCGGCCTGCAGACTGAAAGGTCCCAGGTTCGATTCTGGTCAAGGGCATGTATTTTGGTTGCGGGCACATCCCCAGTGGGTGGCATGCAGGAGGCAGCTGATCAATGTCTCTCTCTCATCGATGTTTCTAACTCTCTATCACCCCCCCTTCCTCTCTGTAAAAAAATCAATAAAATATATTTTTTTAAAAAATGCCTGAATCTCAATTTCATCCCTGAAAAAATAAGGGTAAGAATGATATTTTCCCTACTCTCCTTACAGGGTTGTGGTGAGGAAACGAGGTCTATAGAAAACCCAAGTGTTGAAAGATATCTTTAATCCTCTCTGCTTCAGCCAATACTTTCTGGACATGCCCAACTAGTAGTGAACAAGCCATAGCATATCTAAGGTCAGCTGCGGACACTAGCAGAAGCAGGGTGAGTAATTCAGTGAATTCAA
The DNA here is from genome assembly GCA_011751065.1 of Lasiurus cinereus. Lineage (NCBI taxonomy): Eukaryota > Metazoa > Chordata > Mammalia > Chiroptera > Vespertilionidae > Lasiurus > Lasiurus cinereus. Next base: position 2,188,525 of record JAAGEH010000135.1, read on the forward strand.
ATAATCATTAAATGTTCTAAGCACTGTGTTGGAAGCAGCCCATAGCCTTCACTAGCGGAGAGGTGTGGACAAGGAACCCAGAAGAGTGTACAACCTTGAAGTTCTGAAAGTTCTGAGCCAACCACCCACTGTCTAGTTGAGTCAATGACAGATAAAGCAACCTCCACCTCTTAATCTTATGTAAATCCTTGCTGATTGGCTATTACTGGAATTGCCTGCCTAGAGCTATGGGTGGATCCCATAGTCTTAAAAGGGATTGCTAGGCTGGAGCAAAGCAGAGTCCTTCCCCTTGACTTGGACTCCCACCTGGCTCCCAATATTTCCAAATTAATACATTCTTGTCCAGTCTCTTTCATTTGCGTGCAGCCTCCTCCAGAGCCCAAACTCTGAACCTGAACCCTGAACCATGCAGGATATGAAAGGGGTTCACTACAAACTAGAACTCGAATGTGGGACACTACAGCACTACCCTACCCAGTTTAGCTCAGTGGATAAAGCATCAGCGTGCAGACTGAAAGGTCCCAGGTTTGATTCCAATCAAGGCACATGCCCAGGTTGCAGGCTCAATCCCCAATGGGGGGGGAGGGGTCATGCAAGAGGCAGCCAATCAATGACTCTTATCATTGATGTTTCTCTCTCTCCATCTTCCTTCTTCTCTGAAATCAACAAAAAAAATATTTTTAAAAAAATGTCCTAAGCACCTGTGAGCCCCCAAAATCCAATTTTGAACATGAAGATGAATTTCATAGAATATTAGCCAATTTGCTTCACTACCAAAACATCAACAAACAAACAAAACCCTGCTTTATCTAGATTCAACAGACATCTCCTATCACCTTATGAAGTGCTGGTGTCAGATTGCTCTTGGCACATTTCCATTTGTGTTTTCAGTAATCCTCCCAAAAACCCAGAGAGATCAATGTTCTGGACCTATTTACAAAGAAGGAAACAGCTTCATAAATTGTAAGTGCTACATGTTTCCAGGATGATGGAGTAAGTATAGGACAGTGCCAAGATTCTTAGTCTGGGAATGGAGAGAGCCACAAAGGGCAGCTGGATCTTCCTCCCTAAGCCTCAGTCTACCCATCTATAACACCAGGAGTGAGGGGGCTGTGGTGGCCCATGATTCTGATAATGTGGCAACCTTGTTTCTATTCTGCTCCTGTAAAGAGTCCTATGAATAATTTATGGATAAAGTCTTTCCTTTGTTTTATCCCTCTTTGAACTTATTCTTAGATATTCGTTAGTTTGGTTGTGGGTTTTATTGAGACTTACAGGTCAATCACGCCTTGAAAACCCAGGGGGGGCGGGGGCGGGCCGGGGATGCAGACTGAATATTCCACTCAATTCTCTTCTCCAAGGAGAAACATCTTTTCCTTCACTTTCTAAGGAAAAGAATGGAGTAGTTTTAACTAATAATCACAGCTAATGGAAGATGCACTCTGTTATTGTTGACTACAATGACTTGAGGCAGACCCCAGGGAAGTCAATATTAGATCAATTTGTGGACAGAGGCTGAGGAAGTGTAAAAAGCTCCCACCTTGGGTCCATTGTAGAGCCCTGTGGGAGCTGCACTTGACTGGGAAACATTTAAATCTATTTTCTTTTGACCTCTGAGGACTCTTAAGTGAAAGGGTATAAGAGCCCTTTTCAACAGGTCTGGTATTTTGACTTTCATTTCCCAGGGCACAGGGATTTTCTGGAGGAGAGGCAAACACTTACAGTTAATGGAAGCCATGCTGGGCAACTGGTGTCATCAGAATTCCAGACTGAGCTCAGAGACAGGGCCAGAAAATTTGAGGAGACACGAGGGACCGTTTAAGACTGCACCCCATGGTAAGCCAGGGGAAGAAGAGGAGAGGAATAGATGACCTCAACTAAAGACAATGCCCCAAAGATTAGAAAGAGCCTCAATGGCCAATAAGGACTTGAATTCTAATTGCTGCTAGCATTTAATAAGCACTAATCATGTACTTGGCACTAAGGAAAAGTCTATGTGTTTTGAGAAACCAAGATGGTGGCATAGGTAAACCCCTAAACTGCTGCCTCGCACAACAATATCAAAACTACAACTAAAAGACAAAACAGACACCATCCAGAAGCACAGGAAAGCTGGCTGAGTGGAAATTCTACAACTAAAAGAAAAGAGGAAAGCACATTGAGACTCAGAGGAGCTGCAAAAGGCTGAGGTCCAGAGACATGCACATGCGCAGAGATTGCATGGGCGGCTGAGTGCATGGCTGGCTTCCTCAAGTGGGAGGGAGACGGGAGCTCCTGACTGCATTGAACTCCAGTCCTGGGTGAACCCAGACCCATTCAGGGGGAATCTGGACTGTCAGGAAAAGAGAAAGCACACTGAGATTCAGGGGAGCTATGGAAGGCAGAGGTTGGGAGGGGCACACGCGCAGAGAGGACTAACTGCTGAGTGCTCAGGTGGCTGAGTGTGCAGCTGGTTTTCTAGAGCAGGAGGGAGATGGAAGCTCCTGACTGTACTGAGCTCCATTTCCAGGTGAGTTTCTGGGAACTCAGACTCATTCGGGGACAAAGTGGACTGTTTGGCAGCAGGCAAACCTTGAGGGTTACTTTCTCTCATAGGTGCTTGCAACAATTACTGAGGGACACCAAGACCCAGGGGCCTCATTGGGCAGGGCTAATGGGAAGCCAAGGCTATCTGCTCAGTCCTGAACTCTGCCCCATCCAAGCTGAACACAGAGGCTTTTGCAATTTTGCAAGTCTTGTTTCAAAAGGGTGTCTTCCAATTAGACACAGCTGATTCTCACAGCCATTTGGCCTGGAGGTGAATTCCTCCCAGTGATACCAACAACAACCAAGACTTGATTACAACAGGACTGTGCACACAACCCACAAAAGGGTGCACCAAAAGTGTCCACCTCAAGTAATTGGGGGAGGCTAAGCTACTGGGCCCTATAGGATACCTACTATACAAAGCTACTCTAACAACTCAGGGAAACAGCGAAAATGAGAAGACAAACAGATCACAAATGAAAGAAATTGAGGAAAGCAAATGACTGGATATAGAGTTGCAAATCATGATTATAAGGTTTTTCAAGAATTTCCTAAAAAAGGTGGATAAATTTAGTAAGACCCAAGAGGAGATGAAAAAAGACCAACTAGAAATTAAACATACACTGACTGAAATAAAAAATATTATACAAAGACCTAACAGCAGACTAGAGGAACACAAGAACCATGTCAAATATTTGAAATACAACAAAGCAGAAAACACTCAACTGGAAAAGCAAAAAGAAAAAAAAATACAAAAATGTGAAGATAATATAAGGAGCCTCTGGGAGAGCTTCAGGCGTACCAACATCAGAATTCTGAGGGTGCCAGAAGAAGAGAGAGAGCAAGATATTGAAAACCTATTTGAAGAAATAATGACTGAAAACTTCCCCTACCTGGTGAAAGAAATAGAATTACAAGTCCAAGAAGCACACAGAACCTCAAACAAAAGGAATCCAAAGAGGACTACACCAAGACACATCATAATTAAAATACCAAGAGCAAAAAACAAAGAGAGAATATTAAAACAGCAAGGAAAAAAAACAGTTAATTACCTACAAGGGAGCACTCATACAATTGTCAGCTGATTTCTCAACAGAAACTCTGCAGGCCAAATGGGAGTGGCAAGAAATATTCAAAGTGATGAATAGCAAGAACCTACAACCAAGATTTCTCTACCCAGCAAAGCTATCATTCATAATTGAAGGTCAGATAAAGAATTTCACAGGTAAGAAAAAGCTGAAGGAGTTCATCACCAACAAAATGAGTATTCTATGAAATACTGAACAGTATTCTTTAAAAAGGTAAAGATAAAAATTATAAACAACAGGGAAAATCCAAGATGGCAGCATAGGTAAACACCTACACTGCTGCCTCGCACAACAATTTCAAAACTACAACTAAAAGACGAAGTGGACATTATCCAGAACCACAGGAAAGCTGGCTGAGTGGAAATTCTGCAACTAGAAGGAGAGAGAGGGGCTCACAGAGACCCGGGGGGGGGGGGGGCGGCAAAAAGCTGAGGTACGGAGACGTGAGTGGAGAGAGTGAGTGCCGGAGAACCTGGCTGGCTTTCTCTGGCGGGAGGGAGACGGAGACTCTCAATGGCATTGAACCCCTTATCTGTGACACTGGACCCCAGATCCAGCCAAGACTCATACAGGGGGAGTTTGGACTGTGGAGGGGGAGAGATGCATGGAAATTTAGGGGAGTCGCAAAAGATCAGAAGTCTGGTGGCGCACACGGCACTGCGCGCAGAGGACCGATTGCTGATTGTGCTGCTGGCTTTTGCGAGTGGGTGGGAGACGGACCCTCCCAACTGTGTCACTTCTAACTCTACTAAACCCCGGTTTGGGGCAAGGCCCTGGGGACCCGGACTTGTGTGATCCCAGAGTGCAGGGGAGCCGGAGGGGCAGCGGTCTAGAGGCACTGCGAGGGTGCGCCCATGCACAGGTACCGCTCCAGCGATTACATGAGACTCAGGGGCCATGGAGGGCGGGGCCAACTGGAAGGCAAGGTGGTCCCTTAAGCCCTGAGACTCCACCCATCCCAAGCTCAAGAGAGAGGCTTTTGCGGTTTTGCAAGTCTGGTATCATAAGGCTGAATCCAACATAGGTCTTCCGGCATAGTGAAAATGCCCAGACAAGGGAAGGGATCACAAACAAAAGAAATGGAGGAAAACAAACGACTGGATATAGAGTTCAAAACCACACTTATAAGTTTTTTCAAGAATATCCTAGAAAAGTTGGATAAAGTTAGCAAGACCCAAGAGGAGATGAAAAAGAACCCACCAGAAATGGAAAAGGACCAAGTAGAAATTAAACATACACTGACTAAAATAAAAAATATTTTACAGAGACCTAACAACAGACTAGGGGAAGGCAAGAATCAAGTCAAAAATTTAAAATATAAAGAATCAGAAAACACTCAACTGGAAAAGCAAGAAGAAAAAAGAATCCAAAAATGTGAAGATAATGTAAGGAGTCTCTGGGACAGCTTCAAGTGTACCAGCATCAGAATTGTGGGGGTGCCAGAAGAAGAGAGAGAGCAAGATACTGAAAACCTATTTAAAGAAATAATGACTGAAAACTTCCCACATCTGGTAAAAGAAATAGACTTTCAAGTCCAGGAAGCACACAAAACCCCATATAAAAGGAATCCAAAGAGGACTACACCAAGACACATCATAATTAAAATATCAAGAGCAAAAGACAAAGAGAGAATATTAAAAGCAGAAAGAGAAAAATATTTAATTACCTACAAGGAGCACCCATACAATTGTCAGCTGATTTCTCAACAGAAATGATGTAGGCCAGATGGGACTGGCAAGAAATATTCAACGTGATGAGTAGTAAAAACCTACAACCAAGAATACTCTATCCAGCAAAGCTATCATTCAGAATTGAAGGGCAGATAAAGAGCTTCACAGATAAGAAAAAGCTAAAGGAGTTTATCAATTCCAAACCAGTGTTATATGAAATGCTGAAAGGTACTCTTTAAGAAGAAGAAGAAAAAGGTAAAAGGTAAAAAATTATGAACAACAAATACGTATCTATCAACAAGTGAATCTAAAAATTAAGGGAATTAAAAATTTGATCAACAGAATAAACTGGTGAATATAATAGAATCAGGAGCACAGAAAGGGAGTGGACTGATAATTCTCAGGGGAATGGGGTGAGGGATGTACAGGGAGAGACTGGACAAAAATCATACACCTATGGATGAGGTCAACGGGAGGGAGGTAAGGGTAGAGGGAGGTAAGGGTGGAGGAAACTATGGAGGGGGAAAAAGAGAAACAAATGTAATAATCTGAATAATAAAGATTTAATTTAAAAAATTATAAACAACAAATACATATCTATCAATAAATGAATCTAAAAATCAAGTGAATTAAAAATCTGATGAACAGAATAAACTGGTGAATATAATAGGATCAGGGGCATAGAAAGGAAGTGGACTGACAATTCTCAGGGGGAAAGGGGTGAGGGGTACAGGGAGAGATTGGACAAAAATCATACACCTATGGATGAGGACAATGGAGGGGGAGCTGAACAATAAAGATTTATTAAATAAATAAAAAATAGAAAGTCAACTGAATAAAGAACTAAAGAGTTGAAAGAAAAAAACGAAATTACTCTTCTAAAGGGTTGAAGAATGTAAGAGGTTTTCCTCAGTATATCCACTCACCGTATTCTATAGCAGCTTTAAGGTTTAGATAGTATTAACTCTATCCCAGCTCCATAAGTGGGACCTGATGATCCTGAACCAGGGATCAGAAAATTTTTCTGTAATGTACCAGATAGTAAATATCTTGGGCTTTGTGAGCCAGATGGTTGCAACTACTCAATTCTGCTGCTATATCATGAATGCAGCCATAGACATTAAGTAAGCCAGTTTGGCTGTGTTCCAATAAAACTTTATTTACAAAAACAGGCAGCAAGATCAATTTGATCTATGACCATAGTCAGCTAGTCTAACCCAAATCAGAGTAACCTCATCCACACTTTTCCAAAATGATACCTGAAACAAATGATTCATGACATTCCAGTGGCTACAGTGATTGTCTCTGGGATAATCTAATCAGAGTTAGAATTGGGAATTCTGTTTGATGGTTTGTATGGGAGGCAGGGTGGTGGTATAGGAGCAATGTATTATTTCTCCCTGAATGCAAGAAAATAATCATAAGAAGAATCAGGCTGAGAATGAAGCCAGGAAAATAGAGAAGAAAAAAGCTTAAGAACATATTAGTGAAACCAAACACAAGGCCTCATTGAGCAGTACCTGGAGCCTGTCTCACATCCTGGCTTCATAATTATGAAGAAAAAAAAAATGCCATCAGATAAGACATTTTGATTCCCTGGCATTATCAATCTAAAACATCCTAACGAATAAAAATTGGAGATTATGTTGACTAATGAAAGGGAAAGAATGCTGTGCTTTTGTACAATTAAAACAAAATGTGTGTGATGGTTAATTTTATGTGTCTACTTAAATGGGCCACATAGTACCCAGATAGTCGGTTAAACATAATTTCCAGATGTGTCCGTGAGAGTTTTTTTGGATTAGATTAGCATTTGAATTCATAGACTGAGTAAAGCAGATTGCCTACCTCAGTGTGGGCAGGCCTTCATCAACATGAATAAATGGCTGAAGAAGAAAATATTCTTTCTCTGCATGACTAGCTTCAAGTTGAAATAGTGCTCTTCTCCTGCCTTCAGAGTTGGACTGAGATTGGAATGTAAACCATTTGGCTATCCTAGTTCTCAGGCATTCAGACTTGGACAGCAATTTACATCATCAGCTCTCTGGCTGCTAAAGATGTAGGACTCAGACTGGGTTTATACCATTGGTTCTCCTGGGTCTATACTTGGTCATCTGAGCCAATTCTGTATAATAAATAATATATGTATGCTTGACGGTCCAGGCGAGGAAGATAGTAGTATATGTATATGTTTGTTTGTTTGTTTGTTTGTTTGTTTGTTTGGAGAACCCTGACTAATACAAAATGGAACTGCTTTTGTTGCCCTGGGTAGGAAATAAAAGTAGACCAGGCTCCTCTGTCACCTCAAGTTCTAAAAGCACACTTTGAAAACCACAAGCTGAAATGATCTATATTGGGCCTTTTGTTACTTCAGAAAACATCTCTGAGAGGAGGAAACTTTGTTCAATCACAGAAATCCTGCCATGTATTTCTTCCATATGCTCTGACTTGCACTGTGAGTCCCTCTGCAGACCTTTAATTGTAAAATGAACTTCTTGAATGATATGAGCATAAGAAACACTTTCCTCCCACCTAATATGATAGTAAGAACAGGCTGATGAATCTCTCTGGCAAAAGGAGACTGTGGATAACTGCAATTATTTTTATCCCTTACATAAAAGTGATACAAATTCCCTGGAAATACTTAGAAATAAACATTAAGAAAAAAAGTAGAATATATAAATCACTCATAATACCTCTCATGAAAATAACTATTGTGAGCATTTTGGTATGAATATATATATATGTATATAATCAAGCTCTTTCTCTCTCTCTCTCTCTCTCTCTCTCTCTCTCTCTCTCTCTCTCTCTTCCCCTCTCTGTCTTTCACACCACACACAAATATAAAATATCATACTATTATGCTATTTATAATCTGTTGAATTATCTTAACATTATAATAGTATTTCCATATCAATAAATATTCTTCCATTCTATAATGTTTTAGTAGCTGTAAAGAATTTCAGTTGTACAGATATACCAAAATTTATTCAACTAATCTCTTTCTGTTGGAAATTTAGGTTTATACAATTTTCTGCGATTTTAATAGTATGATGAACATTATTGTAGCTAAATCTCCACACATTTGCATTATTATATCCTTAGGATTTATTTTTAGAAATGAAATTACTAATTCAAAGAGTATAAACATTTTTAAATTGTTTGATGCATTTTACCAAATTATCCAGAAAGTTTATGCAAATTTAAACACCCTTCCGTGTATATGGGAAAGCCTACTCACTCATACTCTCACCACTATTTGGCCATTATGTTTTACATCTTAATAAATCAGAGGAAGTTGGAAAAATGGGACTCTGGATTCCTTATGAAATAATACCTTGGACTTTAGTGTGTGTGTGTGTGTGTGTGTGTGTGTGTGTGTGTGTGTGTGTGTGTATGTGTGTTGGGGAAGGCAATCTCCACTCCCAGGTTTGGCTATACAATAAAGAATGGCGGCATATGAGGGATAATCTGATTCCTCTTTCAAAATCTAAAAATAGAGCAGAAAGAGCTTATGGTACAAGGAGGAAAGGAAGCTTGATGGGCCAAGGGAGGACAGTGGCTAATGGTATTAAGAACAATGTCCAGTTTTCTGAATCCTCCATCATATTCCCCTCTAACTGCTGGAGCCTCAATCTTTACTAATCAGTGTCTTTTAACTGTGACCTAAGAGCTGATCCACATCCAATTGATGGAGCTATCTTTAATTTGCCTGGCTGCCCTGTGATTCTTCAAGATAATTTTTTAAAATACAGCCATATAATTCTCCCAAGTAAATCTGGGGGCAGTGTATGACTGTGCTTAAAAAAAAAAAAAAAGATGTGAGCCAAAATATTTAGGATTTGACATGTCATATTCTTTCATTAAGCAATGCAGTCCTTTCTGAAGTGGCCATTCCACTCCAATGTCATGAATTCCGTTTGGCTGCTGTGTGACAGCAGCAAGATGGCCTTCAAAGTCTTGCCCTCAGTGGCCACATCATTGCAGAGGATTACAGTGATTGCCACTTTGCCCATGAGGTGACCCTCTAGGTCTTCCATCTTTGAATGTAAAGAAAATGTGTGTTTTTTTCCAATATGTTTTTATTTATTTCAGAGAGGAAGGGAAAGGGAGAGAGAAACTTCAATGATGAGAGAGAATCATTGACTAGCTGCCTCTTGCACACCCCATACTGGAGATTGAGCCCACAACCAGGTCATGTGCCCTGACCAGGAATTGAAACATGACCTCCTGGTTCATAGGTCACTGCTTAACACTGAGCCATGCTGGCTGGGCAACAAGAGTTTTAATGCTTTCAATCCTAGCCAAACCTGATGGCCAGAAGCATCTTCCCTACTGTGACAGACAGATACCAATGATCATGTCCCAGTGTTCTCATTTTTTTTTAACCTTGGTTGTGGGCAAAAAACTATGAATGACTTCTAACATTTGCCAATAGACCAAGGCAATATTGATGAGATGCCATTCTAATGAAAAGGTTACCATATATGGCAAAGATGATGGGCTATCACCTCATAATTATGTTACAATATACTATACATACTATATGCATGTAGGACTTGCAGCAAGCAGTTTCTCTACCCACCACCACCTCTCTCTTTCTGGCCTTAAAGAAGCCATGAGTTCCATAGCTACAAGAAAATAAATTCTGTCAATAACTTTAATATGAGTTTGGAAGCAGATTCTTTCCCAGTTGAGCCTCTGATAAGACCACAGCCCTGGCCAACACCTTATTATTACTTGTTGAGATTTTGAAGCAAATAAAAACAAATAAACAAAAAACAGATAAGCCATGCTCAGACTCTTGACCTATACAAATTATAACAAATGTGCTATTTGAAATTGCTAAGTTTGTAGGAATTATTGTGCAGCAATAGAAAACAAATATATCCACATATATACTCAGTGGCCAGATTATTATGACCACCTGATTTTTGTAAGCAAATTAGCCGTAATTGCATCAAATGGAATATGGAAGCCGAAGCCCTGTTCAAACACCTTTGCTGTCTGCAGTTACCAAGATAAAACATCTCCAACTTACACAGGAACACAAGGATTGGACAGTTGAGCATTTAAAAAGTCATGTGGTCTGATAAATCACGTTTCCAGTTGCATCATGCAGATGGCATAGTAAGAATTTCGTGGAAACAGCATGCAAGCATGCACCCCACATGCATGAGTATAACCCTTCAAGCTGGTGGGGACAGTGTTATGGTTTGGGGCATGTTTTCCTGGTATGATTTGGGCCCTTTAATTCGTGTGGAACAATGTCTGAATAGCATAACATACCTAAGTATTGTTGCTGATCAAGATCATCCTATCATGTTGATGGTGTATCCCAATGGAGATGGCTTCCTCCAACAAGACAATGCACCATGCCATGGTGCTCATATTGTACAGGAGTGGTTTCAAGAACATGAGGGAGACTTTACCTTGCTTAGGTGGCCCCACAATCATTAGATCTCAATCCAATTGAGCATTTGTGGGATGAAGTTGAAAGAGCCATCAGGCAGCTGGCTCCACAACCATCCAATCTCACAGAATTGGACAGTGCTATTCATCAGGCATAAGTCAGATTCCTCGCATCACCTTTCAACATCTAGTGGAGTCAGTGCCAAGAAAAATCGCCATATTATTGAAGGCAAAAGCTGGCTCAATGAAGTACTGATGGGGTGGTCATAATAATCTGGCCACTCAGTATATATTCTTTCTGTTAGCCATTTCTGTATCAAGGGTCTCAACTGAAAACCAAGTCTGATTTAGACATAAAGTAATTCATTGACAGATAAACCAGAGAAGCCACAGCATCAGTAGAAAGTCTATAGAACTAGCCTTGCTCAATGACCAGGGACTAAAGGAGACCAGCAGCAGAAACCATAGCTAAGGTGTTCCAGCATCAGTCTTGTTAAGATACCACCACTGACACTTCCGCCAGTTACCACCCTTGTTAGACAACTATGCCACTGGCCCCTCCTGCTACTGCTAAATCCTCTAACAATACTGCCACCACTGGGTGTAATCACCATACAATTACACCATTGCATTCTCTATTTCCTAGCATCCTTGCATCACTTTGTTGAGATTCAAAGTATTGGGTGAGAGCATACTATTAGCCCCAGTTAAGGCATACTTCCATACACTGGTTGCCAGAAAGCAGTGTGTTAGAATGTCTGCTCAGGGCCACAGAATTGCTTGAATCTAGAATACATGTTCATGTTTTATATTGATGGTACTTTAGTCTGTTTGGGCAGTTATATCAAAAATAGCATAGATTAGGCAGAGCACTGACGCCTCCACAGCCTCCGAATCTTCCAGCTGTAGCTCCAGCCGGACTACGCCAGAGGACCTCAGAAGCCATGTCGAAGACCCATAGTGATGTCGGCACTGCCTTCATTCAGACACAGCAGCTGCATGCAGCCATGGTTGACACGTTCTTGGAGCACATGTGCCGCCTGGACATTGATTCACCGCCCATCACAGCCCGGAACACTGGCATCATCTGTACCATCGGCCCTGCTTCCCGATCGGTGGAGATGTTGAAGGAGATGATTAAATCTGGAATGAATGTGGCTCGTATGAACTTTTCTCATGGAACTCACGAGTACCATGCAGAGACCACCAAGAACGTGCGCACGGCCATTGAAAGCTTTGCTTCTGATCCGATTCTTTACCAGCCAGTTGCTGTAGCCCTGGACACTAAAGGACCTGAGATCCGAACTGGGCTCATCAAGGGCAGTGGCACCGCTGAGGTGGAGCTGAAGAAAGGGGCCACTCTAAAGATCACTCTGGATAATGCCTACATGGAAAAGTGTGATGAAAACACCCTGTGGCTGGACTACAAGAATATTTGCAAGGTGGTGGAAGTGGGCAGCAAGATCTATGTGGATGATGGACTTATTTCTCTGCAGGTGAAGGAGAAAGGTGCTGACTTTCTGGTGACAGAGGTGGAGAATGGTGGCACTTTGGGCAGCAAGAAGGGTGTGAACCTGCCTGGGGCTGCAGTGGACCTGCCTGCCGTGTCAGAAAAGGACATCCAGGATCTGAGGTTTGGGGTGGAGCAGAATGTAGACATGGTGTTTGCATCTTTCATTCGCAAGGCATCTGATGTCCATGAGGTCAGGAAGGTCCTGGGAGAAAAAGGGAAGAACATCAAGATAATCAGCAAAATCGAAAATCATGAAGGAGTTCGGAGGTTTGATGAGATCCTGGAAGCCGGTGATGGGATCATGGTGCTCGTGGTGATCTAGGCATTGAGATCCCTACAGAGAAGGTGTTCCTTGCTCAAAAGATGATGACTGGGCGCTGCAACCGAGCTGGGAAGCCTGTCATCTGTGCCACGCAGATGCTGGAGAACATGATCAAGAAGCCCCGTCCCACCGGGCTGAGGGCAGTGATGTGGCCAATGCAGTCCTGGATGGAGCTGACTGCATCATGCTGTCTGGAGAGACGGCCAAAGGGGACTATCCTCTGGAGGCTGTACACATGCAGCACCTGATTGCCCATGAGGCAGAGGCCGCCATCTACCACTTGCAATTATTTGAGGAACTCCGCCGCCTGGCGCCCATTACCAGTGACCCCACAGAAGCCACCACCGTGGGCGCCGTGGAGGCCTCCTTCAAGTGCTGCAGTGGGGCCATAATCATCCTCACCAAGTCTGGCAGGTCTGCTCACCAGGTAGCCAGATACCGTCCCCGTGCTCCCATCATTGCTGTGACTCGTAATCACCAGACAGCTCGCCAGGCCCACCTATACCGAGGCATCTTCCCTGTGGTGTGTAAGGACCCAGTGCAGGAGGCCTGGGCTGAGGATGTGGACCTCCGGGTGAGCTTGGCCATGAATGTTGGGAAAGCCCAAGGCTTCTTCAAGAAGGGAGATGTTGTCATCGTGCTGACCGGATGGCGTCCTGGCTCTGGCTTCACCAACACCATGCGTGTAGTGCCTGTGCCGTGATGGGCCCCAAAACCCCTCCTCCAGCCCCTGTCCCATCCCCTTCCACAACCCATCCCTTAGGCCAGCAATGCTTGCAATGCTTACTTGGGGCTGTAGTGTGGCACCCATGGACTGGGGCTCCAGGGAAGAAGATTAAGGCCTTTGTAAAGTGTGGCTATTTTTAAGACCCTGCTCAGGTGAGGTATACACCAGAGCCAGGCTGCCCTTCTTACAGCCCTAACCAAGCAAGACAGGGGAGGAGGGTGTGGGACTGGAGGCTCCGAAGTTGAATATAGAGGGCAATAGCTCCTGCTTCTCTATGCATTCCGTTCAGTTCCTGTAGAAATGGACAGTAAGAGACCTCCCAAGCCTGGCCTGGGTCAGAAGATAGCTGGCTAGAGAGGGCAGTGGTTCCAGTTTCAGCAGACTCTGGCCCTGGCCTTCACTTGCTTCTCCAGTCCTCTCAGTTCCCTACTCCCATCTTATGCACTGTGTACCTCTGTTCCCGCACTCCACTCAGCTGTCACTGAAGACAAACTCCATCCTCCACCTTTATTATCCCCACTACTACAGATGCCTCTAGGCCTGTTGCTATACAGCCTACCTATATGTCAATAAACAGCAGCTGAAGCAAAAAAAAAAAAAATAAAAAATAAATAGCATAGATTAGGTGACTTATAAACAATAGGATTTTTTTTTCCTCACAGTTCTGAAGGTTGAAAGGTCTAAGATCAAAGCATTGGCAGATGGAGTCTAGTGAGAGCTCATAGATGGCTGTATTATTATATGGTGGGAGAGGCAAGAGAGCTCTCTGGAGTCTCTTTTATAGAGGCACTAATCCTGTTCATGGGGGATCTACTCTCATGACCTAATCACCTCTCAAAGGTCCCCTCCTCCAAATGCTATAAATGGGGATTAGATTTTAACATATGAATTTCGGGCAGCAGGGGACAAAAACATTCAGTCTTTATCAAGTGGCATGCCATGGAGTTTTACAGAACCCAACTTTTTACAGACCACCAGTGTAACTGGTGCTCTCTAGAGATATGCAGTACAGACCTAGTCATAGATATTACTATGAGAAAGAGAACCCCTTGGACTTTCACAGTGTGGAACTCTAATACTCTTATCCAGCTTCTGTTGTAGAAGCAGAAAGTTCCATCCTTTGAGGACTGACTATGGAATGCCTCCCTCCCATAGGAAGGTGCAGGGCAATCATGGAAAATAAATAAAGATCAGTGACTCTTTTATGAATAAATAGATGGAACCATATGTGTGGATAAGATTGCTTAGTCCAGAAATAAAGAGTAAGGACAAAAGAGAACCATGCAAAAAGCCTCAAGGAACTCCTTCTTTGCAAGACCAGGGACAGAATAACAAGCGTGTAGAAGTAGATAGTGATGTGTGCATCTCCCTGTGTGATCCTGAGGAAAAACTGCCCGGGCCTGCTTCAATTTTATATAACAATTAATTAAATATCAATTTCATATAAACTAAAGATCAATTATGAGTGTTTAATTAAACAACTTAATTTTAAATGAAAATAACTATAAAAAACATGAGCAACAATGTCTTTTCTTTTCATGTATTTTTATTGATTTCAGAGAGGGAGAGAGAGAGATAGAAACCTCAATGATGACAGAGTCATCGATTGGCTGCCTCCTGCACACTCCACACTGGTGATTGAGCCCACAACCCTGGGCACATGCCCCCAACCAGAATCGAACCCCAGAGTCCCCATTGCACAGGCTGACACTCCATCCACTGAGCCAATCCAGTCAGGGCTGTTTTTTTCTTTTTGACTTTGTGTTATGATTTGGGATTCAGAAGTGATCATTACTTCAGAGATAATGTTCAAACTTCTACTCGTAGTCTGGAGCTTAGTTCAGGTCCAGGAATTGTGACCAAAAAAATCTTTGTTTCAATCATATTGCAGCCTATCCAGTCTCCTAATTCCTAGTATATTAAAAAATGATATGTATTTGTAAAGTTGAATGAAAAGTTTCCTCAAATACAAAATAAATGTTCTTTAATCATTGAGGACAGGATGTAGACATGATATAAAACTAAAAAGTTAATCAAAAATAGTTGCAGAACTTAACAAATTGGGCATGGCAGGCAATCACATTTCTCTACCAAAAGAAAGCAAAGATAAAATTTTAATCAACCATGTCTGACTTTTCTGGTTCATAGAGAGAGTGGGGAAAAGCTCCCTTCAAAAGTTCATGATGAAGAAACGCATAGAAATAAAGTAGATATTTATACAGTAGAGGGAGATCATTCTTGCTAGAGAATGAATAAAAAAAATAGTGAAGAAATTCAAGAGAAGGTAAGAAAAGGTGGCAGAGGAAAAAGGCTTTTTGACTGACCAAGCCTATGGAATCCAGGGAAATGAACCAGCAGACAGAATGGAGAAAGTGAAGCAAGTGCGCTAGCCAGCTACTTGGCTCTGGGGTAAGCTACAGGGACAGGCTATTCTTATAAGATAAATTATTTTTAGAACATCTCTGTATTGGAAACATTAATATTCAAGGCCAACATATTTCCTTTGTCTAGGAGTACATCCAAACATCTTTGTGTGACCTTTAAAACTCTCTAAACAAACTGTCTCTATTCTCTCTACTCTGACTACACTTTGGCCAAATATGCTGTTTTCCTTCCAGACCACTGCTCAAAAAAGGACACTGTCTTTTTTTAGTATTTGTAAATAGTATTATATATGTCTCCTTTATCTCCCATTGACCTCTGTCAGGCCACTCCCACCCCCCCAGCACATGCCCTCACACTCTAGTGTCTGTGTTCATTGGTTATGCTTATATGCATGCATAGAAGTCCTTTGGTTAATCTCTTACACTCCTTCCCCTCCCCACAACTCTCCCCTGCCTTCCTACTGAAGTTTGACAGTCTGTTCAATGCTTCTTTGTCTCTGCATTTATTTTTGTTCATCAATTTATGATGTTCATTATATTCCACAAATGAGTGAAATCATGTGATATTTATCTTTCTCTGACTGGCTTATTTCGCTTAGCATAGTGCTCTCCAGTTCCATCCATGCTGTTGCAAATGACAAGGACCCTTGTCCAAACCTCAATGGACAACTCCCTCTCTTTGGAATTTCTGTTCCTGCCTAGCTTTCTTCCAAAGGTGACTACTATCCAGCCTTTTGTGTCTCTGCCCTGGCAGTTGGCATAGACTTGCTTTAATTATTTTCCAAAACCACATAGGTTTTGTCATGAAGAAGGGAAGGGTCTGGACAACAGGAATAAGTAAGTAAGGCTGAACACAAAGCCAAGTAAGATCATTTGAGGAGAATCATGCCAACTGTTAGGCTAATCCTCAGTGAAGTTATCCAAGAGACCTGAACAAGATGTCCAAAGGGGCACAGTGAATTCAGATTGATTAAGATTAGTGTTGAACATCAAGTAGGAGCAGAGTTGATTTGATGATTAGTCTATTAGAAGAAGAAGTCAAAATTCTACCCAAAGAAGATATATCTGGCCATAATGAGAAAAAGCTTAGAAAACTATATATCTGATAATAGACATGACTCACTAGAGCAAGAATCCATTCCTTGCAGAAAAACAATGACAACTATTTTGGAAGCAGCTACTACTACCACCACCACCAGCAGCAGCAGCATTAATAGTTACCATCAGCTGGATCTCTTTACTGTTTCAGTCTCTGCAGCCAATTTCTTATTAATTCCTTGAAGTGGCATATTATCATTGCCTTTTTGCAGAAAAGGATTATATAATTAAATTAACACAACTAGAAAATGGCAGAGGCAGAATTCATTCAAACCAGGACCATCAGATTCCAAAACCTATACATTGTCTTGTAAGTCACTCTGCCTCTGCAGAAACTGTCAAGCTGAAATGGAAGCTGAGGCTGTGTGCTCCGAGGAGGGGTTGGGAATAATTTTCAATGAAAGGGCAAATGATGGTCTGGATCAAGCACACCAGATCTTGGGCTGTTGGCAGCACAATTAATTCCTTTCCTTGCATGCTGGAGAGGTTCAGCCTTTACCTATAATTCCTGTCCAGTGGGGACTGGGTCAGGAGTTGAGTGAGCATGGTGGAATCTGTAGTTAATAGTGGCTGAAGAAGAAGAGGGATAGCATATTCTACTCATCTTTCCAGTTGGAGAATGAGTCATTGACCAGAGGGACCATGGTTTGGATATTTTCTATATTCATTCTAAGGCTGGCCCATAGTAGGTCTTCAGTATGTGCTTCGTGATGGATTCGTTGATTGATTGACAGACCAACTGATTAAATAAAAAAAGCATGAGGGAAAGCAACAATGGGCTAGTTCTTTCATTATCCATTATCCATCCATGCTTGCTCAGACCTGCCTTGCAGAAATGTGACTTATTGCTTCCCTCTCTCCCCTCCTTCCCAGAGAACATGACATGACCTTTCTAGTTCCATAGAATACATTTATTTCCCCCCTGGGTATTTTTGATTTGCAGTAAGTGAAACAATGCTTACTTTGCTTTCTCCTCTGCCCTTAATAAGTGGCAACCAAGACTATCTTCAGTATCCCAGGCAAATAAATTGTCAAAATCACATGAGTTTTGAACATGCCTGCTGGTCCAGCTCAGCAAAGGCAATTGATGTGCACACATCACATCCCCCATCTCTCATCCCTCTATCCCTATCGCATAATGCAATCCTTTAGCTAATTTGTTTAAGACAGAAAGGATGGTACACACTAAGCTGAATGCCAAGACGATAACATGCAGTCTCTTATACTGGCCAGTGAACTGGTCAGACATCAGTGTATAGGAAGCCAGAGGTCTAATGGGACAGACCTTCATCATAAGGGTTTGTCACCGGTGGTCTTGGGAATCAAGTACCTGAATTCATATCAGAGAAAGTCAAGTCAAGTCCTCATTGGTTAAATGCTACACAGTCCTGACCACCTGGCTATCTCAGGCACTAGGATGCTACCAGTCCTCTCCCAGGCATCCTGATCTTCCCAAAACAGAAGCATGACTTCTTGTCCCAAACCCATGGAACATTTTGTATTCTTATCTTCCTTCAGAATATTTGTTTATGAATACCTTCTTACTACTGTTAACATTAATTTATTTTCTGAATCAATAAATTTTTAAAATGAAAGAGATAACTATTAATAAGAGGCAATGAGACTGTCCTAGACAAATCAGAATGTATGGTAACCCTACTATTGGTTTCTCAAATTACATTGAGAGCTCCATCTGAGCAAGGTCAGTGGTCCTTCCTTTTCTGCTCCCTTCACTCTCCCCTTACCTCCATCCTTATTCAGGGTGGAGTTACAGAGCTCACTAGACACCATTTCTAGTGGTCTTGTTTGGCAGGTTTAGGTGAATGGAAGTATCATCTTCAATCTCAGGACCACTTATTCCTATAAAGCATGAACATAAATGTTCCAAAGAATACCAAACACAGTTGTTTCCCTTTTTCCCAAGCTCTTGGCCAACTCAGGTGAGCTTCTTTTTCTTCATAAGCAGTTTGACTGTGGCCAAGGAGGCCTGACAGCTCCATGAATCCCATAGTGGCTATGAGAACTGGGACAGTTGGCAAGGGGGCTGCCAAAGCACACAGCTGGACCTTTCTGAAGGATCAATCCCAAGCAGCAAATGCCAAAGTCAGACAAGGTCCAGGGCCTGCCAAGTAAAAATGCCCAAGTCTCTACCACCCCTCACCAGAGTTGTGTGTGAGCATCTCCTAGAATTGTGGGCATATTGTACAGTTCCTGGCCCCACTCTCACAATTCTCAAGACTGATTCATAGCTCTTCTCTATTTCACACTCAGAGCCAAATCTTTTGTACCCAGTTTCTGAGGCCCTTAGACAGAGCAGGGGATTATAAGATCACATGTTGCTCTCACTTGGTTTCCTGACCTCTGGCTGTCCTGCTCCAAATCCTCACAGGTGCCCTCAGTGCTGGATCTGGAGGGTATAGTCCTTCCCACCCATCTTCTGAAACTCTACTGTATCCCTCTTTCATCCCATCTTCAAAACAAAACAAGCTGTTGGCAGGCAGAAGATATCCATTATCTCTTCATTCCCTGGGTTCTATGGGGATCTTGGTACCCTGGGGTTTTGGGAGTTGCTAGGGAACCAGGAGCAAAGATTGTGTCTTCTTTTAATAATCTATTTGGACATTGTTGTACGCACATCATCTTACTGATTCCTCCTGCCAGTCTGTTAAGTATTACTAGTAGTACCTCCTTTGTGTACATATGGGGAAACTAAGGCTGTGGGAGTTTAGTAGTTTGCTCAGAGTCATAGGGCTTTCTGCTACTCTGCAGATAAACAGTAGTACTTGCTGGAAAGAGACTGAACATTCTTGCTGAGACACAAAGTAAAACAACACCTGGTAGATTACTCAAGAAGTACAGTGAAGAGGCCTGCGCAGGAGTCACAGTTTGGAAATCCTCGCCAGGACACATGACAGTGTTACTTCACTATGGAAACATTTTTCCTTAGATGTAGTCATTATTATGCAAACAACTCCCCAGAGTCTGCTAGGATCTGGGAGTCAAAAGGTCTCTAGGTACAGTCTCCTTAACTACTGTCCTGCATTTCATAAATAGAGGCAAACCTTTTTAATTTCAAGAACTCTGGCAAAACTGTGTCCAAAAATATATCTTCAAGGATTTGCAGTTTCATGCTTCAAACTGTACAATTTCAAAACTGTAACCAAAACATGCAAATGGAAAAGGACAGCAGGAAAATACATCAGAAAACTAATGTGGCACTCAAGCTGCTTTGGCTCAGTGGAGAAAAATGTAGTCCTGTGGATTGAAGGGTCCCAGGTTCGATTCTGGTCAAGGGCACCTCCCCTGCATGTGCAGAAGGCAACCAATCAATGTGTTTCTCTCACATCAATATTTCTCTCTGTCTTTCCCTATCTCTTCCACTCTCTCTAAAAAGCAATGGGAAAATATCTTCAGGTAATGATTTAAATAATAATAATAATAATAATAATAATAATAATAATAATAATAATGAAAGCTAATGTGGCAATTCGAATTAATTTAAATTAATTTAAAATACAAATCTAAGATTTTACAAAATTATTCTTGTCTAATTTTTTTAAGTGTGGTGGAGATAAAAGAACATCAACTTGAACAAAAGCTCCACTTTTTACTGGGTATGTGGTTTTTACTTCTCTGAACCTCAGTTTCCTCATTTTATAAATAGAACATCTACTAGCAATATAATTCTAGATATAAACAGTCTACCTCTATGTTGGATGCTTGGAGTTACTCTCCTTCCCTCCCCAGTACTAAGTGAAAAGTATTCTATTCCTAAGAAAAGTTCCCCCAAAGTCAGGAGGCTGACATTAGAAGCCAGCTCAGTGCCCACAGATCCATCTCCCTCTACCACATGCACAGCATCAAAAAAACAGCTCTGTCCGTGAAAATCATAGTGCCAGGAGGAGTGAAATCAAACCCAAAATTAATCAAACAGGATGGAATTCCCAGAGCAAGCATGCATCAATTAGGGGAAATGTTACCATCAGGTACTGGGCTTGGAATCTCACAGGGGACTTATAAGGTGAATAAACTAAGCTCTGGCATTGATTATGGAAAGTAGTGGCTGTATGATGTCAGGGCTGCTGTGATCAGTTCAGCCAGAAATTCACCTTCCAGTGTCTTGATTTCTGGGATTACCTTTGTGCTGACTGACAGTCAGAAAAAGAAAAAACGGCACTGCTGAATGGGAAACTTGCTCTGATCTGTTCATCTATCAGCCGGCTGATAACATCGATGCTGACTTTCTTTGCCTGTTTTTCAGCCATATATGTTGTTTAAATGGGAACAATTCAAAGAAAGATGTTCTTCATTGCCCTGTCTATGGACACAGTGAGAGGTACAGAGATCTGGCTCTATGCCAGGTACCATGCCCAGGTTTTAGGTCTATCACTCTCTCCCTTTCTCTCTCTCTCCCTTTCTCTCTCTCTCTTTCTCTCTCTCTCTCTCTCTCTCTCTCTCTCTCTCTCTCTCTCTCTCT
>JAAGEH010000135.1:2209751-2329382 GCA_011751065.1 Lasiurus cinereus
TCTCTCTCTCTCTCTCTCTCTCTCTCTCTCTCTCTCTCTCTCTCTCTCTCCCTTCATTTGACAATAATATAACGTAGGTCTATTGTTCCATTCTCTGGATGAGAAAACTGAGGCTCAAAGAAGCCACTGGTTGGAGTCCTCGCTTGTTGGACTCTGAAGTCTCTATATTTCATGGCCTCATAATCTATCCCTAGATCTATGTCCCCAAATCATCTTTTCTCTGCACCAACCACAGAATGGAGCAGAAGATAGGGAGTATCGAAGTGTTATGTCAGCTTCAATTGCACTTCCTGAAAACTCAGGCATCTGCCTCCACATCTGTTCTCTGACTGAACAGAGTCAGAGAACTTGTTCTACTCCTCTGTCCAAGTCTGGTCAATGTGACCCATTCCCTGAGAAAATGCTCCCTTCTCTCCAGTGGGAATCAATCACTCCTTCTCACTGCATTTTGTTTGAACTTCTCTTGGGAAAGTTATTCTTTTGCTGAACCACAAAAAACGCTGCTTGATTACATGTCTATTCCTTTGCCAACCATTCTGCTATTTTGAATACTATTTATCCTCTAAGCTTAACCCAAATGATGGATTTAGCAACTAATTATTCTCTATCTATGAGTGCGCACACACGCACATACCACCTTTATTCCCATTTTCTCAATCAGATGTGAATTTCAATTGACCAAATCAACTGTGATGTAACTTTTTTTCCAACTATCCCTTGAGATCCTCCTCATCTCATCTAGTCCACATAAATCTCTCCCTGATGGTCACTGCCAAACTGTCCCCCATTTCCTTTGCATGGACCCTTCCCTAGTAGAGTCCCTCCTTTACTCCTGTGTCATGGTGGGGTCAGGAGTTTTCTTTGATACTCTCTATACTCATATCTCTCCAGATGCACCACGGAGCCATTTCCTCTCTGCTCCCTGGAACTCTGCCAGAAGTAGGGACCTCTGTTCTCAGGTCCCACAAACCCATCTGGAATCTGAGCTCTTTGAGGTTCCCTCTACCTGGGAGTCAGATTCCAGAAACTCCTTTCCAGGACCTGCCATTGCCTTTATTCATAAAGCTTTTTCCTCCAATTGTCAACATTACCAAGACCAGGAAAACATTACCTAGTTGGGAGTCAGAATCTTTTTCCTCTCATTATCTAACATTTAGGCTATACCTGGAGTCTCTCCTTTCTCCTAGCTGCCACCAGCATGTGGAAACTAAGGATAGTCACATCTTCTTCTTAAGGAAATAAATGATAAGGGATGGCCAATATGATGAAACAGGTCGAGAGAAGTTTAAGGAGCGGGAGAGAGAGAACTGGCAGCAAAAAGCAAAATGCTATATAATAAAAGGTTAATTAATATGCAAATTGACCAAACAGGAGAATGACCCATCTCTATGATGCACACTGACCAACAGGGGGCAGATGCTCAATGCAGGAGCTGCCCCCTGGTGATCAGACACTCCCACAGGGGGAGCGCCGCTCAGCCAGAAGCCTATCTCATGAGAACAGCCGCAGTGGTGGGAGCCTCTTGCACCTCCACAGCAGCCCTAAGCCCTCAGACATTCCCCAAGGGCTCCCGGACTGTAAGAGGGCACAGACTGGGCTGAGGGACTACCCCCCCAACCGCCACCCCCCCTCCACCCTCGGAGTGCACAAATTTCATGCTTTGGTCCTCTGGTTGTTTAATATGTCAAAATAACCTGCTATCCTCTTTTATTGGCGTTTAGCTCAGGGGACTATGGCATAACTACTTTTGAATCTGCCTTTCCCATGACATTGAAGTTTAGGTACATAGCTGCGGATGAGGGACAGAGCTATAGATATTGGGTATTGGGAGACTTGGGTTGTATTTCCTATCCTAATACTAATAATATGTAAGATCTTAGGAATGTAATTTTCTCTCCATTTCTCCTTTGCGTGAGCCATAAAATCACAGGATCATTCCTAATTCTTAATAATACTACTTTCATAATTGTGCCATATCTAATTGTCATTCATATTATTTTTTATTTAATGATTAAATTGACTCCTCTTAAATCGACTCACTTTTCTTTTTATTTAAATTTACTGTCAAAGGAAACCTTTTGGTACTGGCACATCACTTAATGAACCTAAAAAGTAACCAAGAGAATCATCAATGAAAACAAAACAATGTCATTCAATGTTAGCTGAGCATTTGCCTGCCAAATTCTCTTTTCTTTGTTAAAAAGTGAAAATAGCATCTGTCAGAGAGGTGTTAAAGACACAGTAACAGAAACCCTACAGCTTTCTTCTTGGTAAACAGGTGAACTGAAAAAGATCCGAAAATGAAGTAACTTTCTCATTAGAGGTTTGATGTTACTTAAACATATGTCCTGTGCTAGACAAAAGTCACCAGAGGTAGCAGTCCTGGGGTGAGAGCACTAGACTGGAAGGTACTTTAGACTCTTTACAGTCTGCCTAATCCTGCTGTCTGCATTTTTGGGTTATTTGCCCAAAATCTGTTCTTGTCCAGATCTTCATGTTTCACTTCTATTCTCAGTTCAACTATCTTGTTTCCCATTTCCTACCCCTTGAGAGTTTGGAGTGTTAAGTCCCACTTCTACCTCCTAGGTCTCCCAGCATCCTCACTTCAGCTCTGCAGAGTTCATGCTCTCCTTCTGTGCCCACTCCACCCCATTTCCAGCAGGAGGAGGCCAGCCCTTTGAGACTCAGCAGCCAAATGAGCTCCTGACATGATACCAAAGCCTGTGTTTTTCATATCTCACACTTGTCTGCCTCTATTACTCACACCTGTGGTCAGCACTATCTTGAAACACACCTGCTCTGGAGTGAAACCTGTGGAGAAGGTGTGTCGATCATGGCTGATGTCCCAACAGGCTCTGGGCATAGCTTACAGGAATCTTGGGTGAATTGATTTTGTTACTTTCCCTCCACGGCCAGCTTGAACTGGGCTCCAAAGGAAGTAGGAAAATGGTCCATCATATTCCTCATGTCAGATAAGAGGACATAAACTCACCCTTTAAATCCATATCTAGAATGGAATCGAAGCTATATTTTGCCATCTCTTAAAGGTCCTCTTTGGCCACTATAATTCTCATTCTGTCCAGTTTTGTAAAAGAACAGATAGAGCAACTTCTGCTCTTGAGAGTATGGTAATCAGATACTCAGAAGTGCTCTCCCATTTCACACCAACATAGAAACCATGAATGTGACCTGTAAGTAGATATGGAAGACAGGTTTTGTGTTTTTTTTTTTTTTTCCCCTGAAGTAAATTCTGATATTAAGGCGGTATTCCAGCAAACATGCCCTGGCCAGCTGCACCGTGGAGTCGCTTCCCCTTCGCCATGTACACTAACCTGGAAAACCAGGGAGATGCTTAAAGAGGTCCAGGTAGGTAGCAACCCTTTGGCACCTGGCAGGAGCAAATAAAAATGGTCTCTGGAAGAAAGCATCCTTGACTTAGATCATACAAGATTCCTCAAATTTAAAATCAAACAACCGGGAACTTATAATAAAATAACATAAAGTATAAAAAAATTAATTGTCATGGATAAAGGGGAAAGGAGCCAATGGACTAATACTTTCTCATACCCCCCTCTGGATAGATGATCCTGGAGGTAGTTTATATGGCTGCTTGTGAGGACAATGCATAGCACAGTCCTGTGCTATGAAATAATCAGCTGCATTTAGTGGTAGCCAGCTAATACTCATCCTCATTTAGACTATCTCTCCTTCCCTGCCTCACTCCCTTTGTCCTTGATCCTGCTCCCTAGGATTGTACTCCCCCCCCAAAAAAAAGTCACATATAACCTCTGATTTATGGACAATCTAGGTTAAATAGGAATATTAGATATTGCAGTTATCAGATAAAATATATAACAACTATCTCTAAATTTTTTAAAAAATGTTTTTTGTTCATTTCAGAGAGAAATGGAGAGGGAGGGAGAGAAACATCAATGATGAGAGAGAATCATTGATTGGCTGCCTCCTGCATGCACAACCCTGGGGATTGAACCTGCAAGCCAGGCATGTACCCTAAGGCAGAATTGAATCGTGACCCTCGATTCATAGGTTGAACCACTGAGCCATGCTGGCTGGGCTATATGTAAAATATTTGTCAAGCAAGCAGCTAGATACTATAAAAATAGCCAGGTAGATTAGAAAAGATTTTTTTTAAATGGAAGTGAAAAATTTAATTGTTGATGTAAATGTTTAAATAACTCATTGGATATGAAAAATAGAAGATATGCAAAAGCTGAAGGGAGAATTAGTGAAGTGAGAATGAATAAAGAGAGAATTTGTGAAGATATAGATAAAATGTTTGTACAAAGTGTAGCACCAAGAACGAGAAAATATGGAAATTTACATGTTATGGTGCACAGAATGAAAGGTCTAATATATTTAATCAGAGTATAATAAAAAGAGAATAGAGAAAATAATGGGAAATAAATATTTAAAAAGTGGATGAGAATTAGGTATAACTAATGTAAGACATAAACCCATAGATGCAGTAACCACCACATTTCCCAACTAAGACAAACACAAATAAATTTACACTAGGTACAGCAGAGTGCCTTAGGAAAAAAAACAAAGATTATCAAAATCATCAGGAGGGGAGGTCATTTACACACAGACAAAAATGACAATTACACTATTAGTCAGGGTTCTCCAGAGAATCATAGATTGATGGTAGATAGATAAGATAGATAGATGATAGATGATAGATAGATAGATAGATAGATAGATAGATAGATGATAGATAGATAGATAGATAGATAGATTATAAGGAATTGGCTTACATGGTTATAGAAACTGACCTAAAATTAATATGGTGAGTAAGTAGCAAGCTGGAGACTCTGGGCTGACACCTGGATAGCAGCCTGTGGGAGACAGTAAAGCATGGCCTCAGTAAGCCACACTCCATGGAAACTGAGATAATGGATGTTGTTTTAAGTTGCGGGGTTATTTGTTACTCAGCAAAGATAACTAATACCCTAGAAGCATTATTAGATATGGAAGCATTATTAAAAGTCACTACTTAGAATGAAGGTTCAATTCACCAGAAAGATACAGAAATTCTAAACTTTAATGAATCTAATGTAATAGATGCCAGGTACATAATCAAATTAGAACTTCAGGGAAATGCAGGTACATTGCAAAGGGAACCGGGTCAAGAATCATAAACCAGGTCCCATGCTTAACTCTGCTGTTAATCCTCTGTAAAATCTTGTGTGACTTCTCTGAACCTAAAATTCCTACTTTTCTACAACCGTGTGTCCAATGTAGCTTACATTTCCTTTCTTTCCAAGTTATTATTTTTTTTCTCTTATAGCCATTTTCAGGGACCTTAATGACTTCAATGTCTTTAAGACTCGTAACATGGCTTTACTATTGCCAGCTTTCTCTAAATTTCTGCCAAGTTATTCTTAAGTCTGTAAGCATTTACCAAATGATAGAACTTTTAAATGTTATTAGAAATGCAAGTGTTTCCCTTTCATTATCTAACACCGGTTTGAAAGCACTTTGAGGTCTCTGAACTTGTCCAAGCAATATTCCATCTTGTTAGGTAGAATACGCTGAATAGTAGATCAAGTATGATTGTAGAAATCCAGGATAATTTAGCTCAAAAAGAATAAAACAGGCCACTTTGGGACATGTCTCACTCCTCCATCCCAAATATCACAAGAGCTTTGTGCAATTGGCTCCCTCCCCATTTAATCAATAGGTTAAGTCTTCCTGATTGAAGAACCCAAGCCAGATGAGTAGCAAGTAAAAAAGCCATTCTCAGTAGGGCAACATACCCCAGAGAATTTGCTTTCAGAAGTGAAGTAAAAGAATTCGCTGCAGGAAGTTAAAGACCACGGAAATATGATCACATTGAGGTTGATAGTACCTGTTTCTCCCAATAGGTAAGGACATTAAATAATGCAAAAGTCAGTTCGCCAGGTATTGATCTAGCATAAAAAGTCTGACTGGTGTAACTATATATTTATGTATAAAATATATATTAAAAGCTCCAGTATGAACGTGTGTGTGTGTGTGTGTGTGTGTGTGTGTGTGTGTGTGTATCACCTTATCCTTCTGCTTAGTAAATGTAAGTCCTGATTCTATGTCTTTAGGCAGAAACTTAGCCATATTTTCCAGCAGGTAAGTCATCTACAAATTCTAGCCTGAGGGTAGACTTTTTTACTTTGTATTTAATGCTGTTTGAAGAAGCCTGAGTGGAACTTATGAAATTCCCAGCATCACAAAAGAGGTTTGTATTTTCCATTTAACCCCTGAGTTTTGCCTCCTTTTCACAAATTGTCTCCATGCTGTAGGCAGCCCCCTTCAGCCTAAAGCTGCCTGAGCCAAGAGAGGCCCATCTGAATCTCTCAGGATAGCTTTAAATTGGCATAAATATTTTATCCACATCCAATCCCAGGCAGATGTGAATTTTGGAAATATTTGTATGAAGTCAGTTGCACCTTTCTGGCCCAGAAATGGAAGCTGATCCTTACATCCAGAGCAAGGAAACGAACAGTTCATCAGTGCCGTCATCAAGCAGTCTTGTTCTCAAATCCTGCCTCAGCCACTTACTATTTCACTTTGGTCAATTTCTTAATCTCTTGTAACTTCAGTTGCTTTCTCTGTAATGTGGGAGTGATAGTGGCACCAGTTTTAGATGTTTTCTCTGAAAATAACTAATACTAAGATGTATCTAAAGTACCTATCATGGAACCTGGTATACAAAACTTTTAATACATTCTGGCTATTAATAATATAATTATCAGGGGAAAAAAGAAAAGGATGTGAGTTTTAATATGTCAGAACTCCCCAACTAGCTGTAAACCAACTAATACAGCACTGCAGCACAATGAACTCCAAACGATAAACTCCTCACCCAATTATTTCATAGACCAGAAACCTGAGTCTCAGAGAAGTAAAGCAAATTGCTCAAGTTCATACAGTAAGGTCATGTACAGTATTACAGACAAATAGTAGGATTCATATTAACCAAAGCAGAGCCAGTAGGGACCCTGTAAAGTTAATTCATATAGCTCACCCCTAAAGTTAATGTATTTTTAGGACCGATAAAGAGCATGTAGCGGGGAATGCTCAGAACACAGATCTACTTGGCATTCTCAGAAGCGTCCTTGGGATGCTTGAAGATTCGCAGCCTATAGCTTTTGGCAGTCCCCAAAGAGGAAGCTCTTTCCACTAACAAAATACAAAATGCAAAATTAATAAAAAGACCCTTTGAAACTGAAAAATGTGCCTCAGGCAAACTATCTGCCCAGCAGCTGGTTAAAATTTAATCAGGTTTTTTTTTAATTTTTTTTTAGGTCTGTACATCTTTTGTATAGATCTCCCCAGTTTGAGTGTGGTCAAAGTTTGTTAAACAAGAAATAATAGCTAAGGCTTTCTAATTCTGCAAATAAGCAGTGGAAGCTTTCAATGTCTCTGCAACATTCCATTCAAGAAACTAATTGCCCAGGTCTCAACAAAGCTGGATAATTCTTTAGTAATTTCTGTTCTTTCTCTTACTAGTAAATTGGCAACTATATACTGTGCAGTGAATCCTAACATTGATTTAGGCTTAGAGTTCCATTGTAGCTTTTCCTGGGAAGTTGATCAAGCCTAAATAGAGAATAGAGGTAGAAGAAGAGAGGAGGAAAAAATGAGAATGAATCAAACAGATTAATGTTTATAATCTATACTAGAGGCCCAGTACATGAAATTTGTGCACAAGGGGAGGGAGGTGTCTTCCAGCCCAGCTTGCACCCTCTCCAATCTGGGACCCCTCGAGGGATGTCCAACTGCCCTCTCAGAATCCAGGACTGCTGGCTCCCAACTGCTTGCCTGCCTGCCTTCCTGATAGCCCCTAACTGATTCTACCTTCCATCCTGATCACCCTCTAACCACTCCCCTGCCAGCCTGATTGATGCCTAACTGCTCCCTGCCAGCCTATTTACCCCTAACTGACCTCCCCTGTGGGCCTGGTCACCCCTAACTGCCCTCCCCTGCAGGCCTGGTCTCCCCCATCTGCTCTCCCCTGCAGGCCTGGGTCCCCTCCAACTGCCCTTCTGTGCAGACCCAGTCACCCTCAACTTTCCTCCTCTGCCAACCTGGTCACCCCTAACTGCCCTCTCCTGCAGGCTTGATCACCCTCAACTGCCCTCCCTTGCAGGCCTGGTCCCTCCCAACAGCCCTCCCCTTCTGGCCATCTTGTGGTGGCCATCTTGTTTCCACATGGGGGAACTCATCTTCTGTGTTGGAGTGATGGTCAATCTGCATGTTACTCTTTTATTAGATAGGGTAGAAGCCTGGTGCATGGGTGGGGGCCAGCTATTTTGCCCTGAAGGGTGTCCTAGATCAGGGTGGGGGTTATCCTGGGGCATGGGACAACCTGGGAGAGGGGCCTATTGTAGTTTGCAGATCGGCCACACCCACGGTGACCCAAGAGGAGACCCTGGTATCTAGGATGTATTTATGTTCTACAATTGAAACTGTGTAGCCTAGAGCAGAGCTAAGCCTTCTACTCTCTCAGCAGCAGCCATTTCTGTTGGAATTTATTTATCTTCTATAATTGAAACTTTGTAGCCTTAAGCAGAGGCCTGGGTACCAGGGTGTGTGGAAAGCTTGACTTCCTCCATCACCAGGGGCAACCCAAGCCTCCTTCCTGTCTCTCTATGGCTGTAGCCATCTTAGTTGGGTTAATTTGCATACTCACTCCTCAATTGGCTTGTGGGCGTGGTTTGTGGGTGTAGTGGAGGTGTGGTCAATTTGCATATTACTCTTTTATTAGATAAAATATATATAAACCCTAATATGCAAATAGACTAAACAGTAGGACAACCAAACAACTGGTCACTATGATGTGGTCTGACCATCAGGGGGCACACACAGAACATGGTGGGTGTTGGCCACAGTGGGATGGTGGAACAGGTGAATGGGGTGCCAGACCAAGGCAGGCAGGATGGCCGGTTGCTGCCATTGGGGCAACCCTCTGGTGATTACTGAAAATCTTTGCTGCCACACACCATACCCCACCTGGCACTCACACATGCTGCCAGTGCCCGCCTCTGGCCACGATCCTTTGGTGCCATCAATGGGTCAAGTGATGGCTGCAGGTCCTGAATACCCCTCAGGGCTTCTTTACCTCCCCCTGCTCCTGAGGAGTGATCAGGGCTGACAGCCACCTCTAGCACCTGCTGCTGGCAATGGCATTGCTCACACCCACTGCTGGCACCAGAGCTGCTGCTTGCACCTGCTGCTAGCACCAGCACCAATTGTTCTGCACTGTCACCTGGCACCATCAGTGCATGGGATTGGCAGTGGCAGGAGCAGGGCTGCTGGCAGACAGGACACTGGGGCTATGGCAGGAGGGGCCAGGTGGGGGCATGGAGGATGGGCCCATACCTGTCCCTGTGCCCCCTGCCGTTCCTTTGCAACACACAGTTCCTTTCAATGTGCACAAGTTTGTGCACTGGGCCCCTAGTTTTGTATAAAAGCTTAGCAAAGAGTCTACTGCTATCACTGTCACTATCCAGGAACCACAGGATTTTTGACTCTTGGCCAATCACCTGTTCTCCTATAGAAAGTATCAAACTAAAGGATCTAGCCCTAATTTTATTGGTTTTACTTAATCTTCTCCCATAAATGTATATACAATTGAAGACTACAGTGAAGCCCAGGTAAACAACTATCTAGGATGGAAACTGTCTACCAAGAAGTCAATTAGACAAGTCCTCACTTGTCCACAAACCAAGCAATAATCACACAGCTTCTTCAATTCCAAACGTCATTTTATTCATAAATAAGGAGAATGGGGGATGGAAGAAAATTACGGTCGATGGTGAACAAGAGAACTCATATTTGCAGTGTAGCCTTAGCCTTGTAAGACATGACCTTGAGTCTAAAGTACCAAGACCTTGGGACTGAATTCCTAGGGAGTAGGGGGAGAGTTAAGGGATGGGTCAGATTGGAATGTCCTCTCGGTGCTGCTGTGGCCTAGCTGAGACAATCTTGTATCTTGGAGGTAGGCACAATGAGCTTCCTGAAGAGAAGTGGCTTTTGCCTCTCAATTAAACATAGTGGACAATTGCTAATAAAGGCTTTATTCTATTATAAGAACCCAGGTCATTTGTATGTTTGTGGCCATAAAAAATCCCACAATGCCCCATTTCCAGATAAGTTCTGATTCAGCTGGTGTGGCTCAGTGTTTGAGCATCAACCTATGAACCAGGAGATCATGATTCAATTCTGGTCAAGGCACATGCCCTGCTTTTCTGGGTTGGATCCACAGTGTGGGTCATGCAGGAGGCAGCTGATCAATGATTCTCTCTCATCATTGATGTTTCTGTCCCTCTTCCTTCCTCTCTAAAATCAATAAAAATACATTTTTTAAAAAAGATAAGATCTGGTGACTCTGCTCAAAAGTGGGGGAGAGTGATAATAAACACAATGTCAGCTCTCAGCACTGTGGGAGGCAGGCTAGTGGAGAGTTATTGGCTGGAGAGTTCCATCTCAATCTCGGTCCTCTACTGACCAACTTCTTTACCTAAGCAATTGACTTTACCTACTTGAAACTTGTTGTTTTTATTTTAAATTGAAATAATAACACTTGCCCTCTAGGGTTATTGGGAAGAGTGAATTAGATAATGGTTAGAAAATGAATAACACTGTGAAGGACCTATTATAGAAGAAAAGTAAATGTTAGTTTCTTACACACATTTATATATACATGAGAGGCCTAGCACACGAAATCATGTGGTTAGGGTCCCTAGGGCCTAGCCTCCTGTGATCAGGGCAATCTTCTGCCTGTACACCAGTCACCAGGCCAAATGCTACCTGCACCACAGGGCTGTCAGATCATTGGGATCTCCAGCTCATCCCTGGCTGATGGAGGGCTCAGGCCTGTGGGAAAGCAGGCGCCAGCGATTTCACCTCCATGCGTGTGCACTGGGCTGGCTGCTGATGGAATGTGCTGCCTACTCAGGGCTCCTCATGAGGGCACCACTGCCACCACTGGTGCCACTGCTGCTGGGTTTGAGGTGCTGACAGAAGCTGTGGGGTGTGCCTCCAACCTACCCGTCATAGCGTGAACAGCCCCAAGCAGACAGCATTTTCCATCAGTAGCCAGACAGGAACACGCGCATGGAGGTGAAGTTGCTGGCACCTGCTTTCCTGCAAGCAGCTGGGGATGAGCTAGTGAGTCCAATGGCCTGACAGCCAGCCCAGTCCTTCTCCCACCCACCACAATTCTCCCATTTACCATCGCTGATTCGTCGGAGCCTGTGGATGCGGGGCAAGGACCAAGAGGTTAGCCATTCAGCTTGCTCACCAGTCACTGGTCCCCAGTCCTGCCCTCCCCCACTTGTGGGCTGAGGGAGAGGGACCAAGAAGAGCGCAATGCACCTCATGGTGACTGGTTATTTGGTCATCATGGTCATCACGGACACCAGCTTTTTACATATGTAGATATTAACCATACACCCAGATCATTGTTGTTCTCCTGTCAAGTTCTGAGTTTGGCTAACTCGCCTACTTTCCTGGTTCTGAATCTTTGTGTCATTCCAGTTATGGCTTCATCTAGCATTTGTGCTCACTGCAAAGCCTAATAATTAATTCATGGCTTCACTCTGTGATCTGCTCTTTGTTTCTAAAGTTATACTTACCAAAACTCTGGAAAACTCTAATAGTAAATTACAACAAAAATAATTTCTGTGCCCAACCAAACTCAATGTTTCTAACTCATTAGTCAACAGAGTAGCAAACCACGGCTTGATCTAAGTTGTCCTCTAAGAAAAGTCTTCATATGTTAAGACCCAGAAATTGAGTTAACATTTCATATTCAAAGACCTTCATTCCAAATCCTAATTCTCCAGTTTGGCTGAACCAAAAAAATAAGCAAAACACACAAAAAGGTATCCAAATCAGAAAGAAAGAAGTAAAATTGCCTCTATAGGTAACATGATAGTATATAGAGAAAACTCTAAAGGCTACAAACAAAAACATACACACACACACACACACACACACACACACACACACACATTGTTTAAACCTAGTAGAACTAATAAACCAATTTAGTAAAATTGCAGAATTCAAAATCAATATTAAAAAAATAAGTTCCATTTCTATATACTAACAACAACCGACAGATGGGGGGAGAGATTAAGAAAATAACCCTGGAAGATAAAAATGTGGCAGAATAGATGGATGCATCCCAAGCCTTGTCCCAGAGCAGACATAGAGAACAGCTGAGGGTCGCATGGGGAGTGTTTGTTGGCGAGTTGAGGGACAGCTATACTCCAAGAGAAGGTGTGGAACTGCTGGACAGGGCTCTCCTGACTGGGCAGCCCCTACTGCTGCTGGGTGCCCTCCCAAAGCCACCAGCTTGGACTCAGAGACAGCACCATCTTGAAGGGGAGGGTGGATGTTATCAGAAGCCTGAGAATCTACAACAGTGGCACCCACCAAGCAGCTGCAAATCCCGGAACACCAGTCCCCAATTGGCATAAACCCATGGATTCAGAGGAGTTCTACACTCCACCATGAAAAGGTTGGATTTCGTTTGGGATGAGGTGAGATCTCTGGTCTCACAGGACAGAGAAGCGTGTGGATGGCAGGAGTTGAAGGGCTAGGGGAAGTCTGCACCAGGAGAGATCCGTGATGGTTGGGGCTGGAGTAATCTGTGAAGGGGGTCTTTACAGCTGCTAACAGAGGGGATCTCTAGAAAGCAACCCATTTTGATCTGATGCAGAGGGATGGCCTGGGAGTTTTAAAAGTGTGCCAGCTGCTTGGACACAAGGAGGAAGGGGAGTTCGTGCACTTGAGCTATTTCCTATTCAGATCCTTGCTTCTGATTGCTGAGACCAATACATAGGATCACCCAGTTTGGGAGACCCTAGGAGACTGCAGGGGAAAGTTGTTTTTCTGGAACCTGGGTATCAGAGCCGGGAGTTACCGTTAGAGAACCAGCTTTGGGGCAGCCCATTCCCACAAACTGGTATTAAGTGCCACAGAAAAAGCAGGATCTAAGCACAGGCTAGAGAGGACCTATAGACCCCGAGGGTAATCCAGAAACACCACCATACAGGGGTTGAATCACAAATTGACTCTTATATAATCACAAATAAAGAAATAAAGAAATTAAGACACACTGCCTCCTTAAAAATTAAGACTGGTTTACAACACTAAGGAGCAGTGGAATGCATGGAATTGTAATACTGTCTGGACTAGGAAACAGGCATGACAAACAGAACAATAGAGGAAGTGAATAACTTCCAGTACTGTACACTTTATTTTTAATTTTTAATTTTTTTATTTTTAGTTTTTTTCATCTTTTACATGAGAAACTAATTTTTTTCTTTTTTTCTCACTTGATTTTACCTTTTTAATTATTACATTTTTATTTTCAATCAGTATTATTACTTCTACATTTTTACCCTTTTTTTAAGTGTCATTTTATTTTCTCTTTATTTTACTTTAGGATTAGTGTTCTACATTCTCTTTTCATCTTTCCTTTAGCATCATTTTACTCTATCTCAACTCTACCTTTATGCCATCAATCTCTTACTAACTTATCCCTTTTGTTTCCCTATTTATCCTACTATTTTCCTACTTTAGATTTTCCCTTTCTTTTTATGCCCAGCTAAAATTTCATCCTACTTACATATCTAATTTCCAATCCCCTGCTCCAAGTCCATGCACACTCTCTCATCTCTGTCTTCATTATCCAAAAATTGGTTTTCTCTGTCCTTTTGTTGTTGTTTGCCTGAATGTTGATTATATCAATTTTTTATGTATTTTTGTGAGATTGTTTTGCTTATTCTTTTTTATTTCATTTTGGTTTTTTGTTTGCTTTGTTGTACTTTGATTATTGCTTCTGTTATCTCTCACCTCACTTGATATTAGTTGTTGTTTGTAGTTTATATTAATCTACAGGTACTTGATGGCATTTGTTGGAATTAGTGGCTGTTCTATTGGAGTTTTCTCTCAATATGTAAAATTTGTTCCCCTTCTCTTTCTTAATCTCTTTCTTTTCGCTCTTACTTTTTGTCCCCTCCCAATTTCATTTTGGCACTTCGTTCTTTCTTTCTTTTCATTTTCTTTTCTCTCTTCTTCTTTCTCTCCTATCTCCTAATTTGCCTCTCTCTGGTGGTCATCTTTATTTGTGCTTATTAATATAGTGAATACATTTCTGCTTAGTGCCTTGTGCATTGTACCTGGTTGTGTTGTATTTTGTGCCTTTAAATAGACACCCAGAGAAGAGAGACCATGGGGAAACAAAAAACAGCGTGCATGTGGGAGAAAAGAGGCATCACCAGAAAAGGAAAGAAAAGAAATAGAGGCAAGAAACCTGCCAGAGAAAGAATTCAGAGAAATGATTATAAGGTGGTTAAAAAGAATGGAAGACAAATTTGATAATATGTGTAAGAACCAAGAGGAAATGAAGAAGAACCAAGAAGAAATGTAAAATGACATTGCTGCTGTAAAGAACTCAATAGAAAGCATCAAGAGTAGGCTAGAAGAAGCAGAGGACCACATCAGTCAGCTAGAAGACAAGGTAGGAAAAAATACCCAAGTACAGCAGCTTCTAGAAAAAAAAATTAAAAAGCAAGAGGTGAGCATAAGGGAATTTTGAGACAAAAAGAAACAAAACAACATCCACATAATAGGGGTTACAGAAGGAGATGAAACAGAGCAAGGAATAGAAAACCTGTTTGAAGAAATAATGACAGAAAACTTCCCTGATATAGGGAAGAAAAAACTCACACAAATCCAAGAAGCTCACAGAGTCCCAAGCAAAATGAAACCCAAAAGATCTATACCAAGACAGATTATAATTAAATTGGCAAACACCAATGACAAAGTAAGAATCTTAAAAGCGGCCAGAGAGACACAGAAAGTTACCTACAAAGAAACTCCCATAATACTAGTGACTGATTTCTCAACAGAAACACAACAGGTCAGAAGGGAAGGGAATGAAATATACAAAGTCATGCAAAGGAAGGTTCTGAATCCAAGAATACTGTACTCAGCAAGGCTATCAATCAAAATTGAAGGTGAAATCAGGAGCTTTATAGACAAAAAAGAATTAAGGGAATTTATTACCACCAAAATAGCAATGCAAGAAATTCTAAAGGGTCTGCTGGAGAGGAGAGAGAGAGAGAGAGAGAGAGAGAGAGAGAGAGAGAGAGAGAGAGAGAGAGAAGGAAAAGAAAAAGAAAGAAATAGGAAGCAAAGAAGGAAAACAGGGGTAAAGAATATAAATGGTTACAAATAAGTACGTATCAATAACTTTAAAAGTAAATGGATTAAATGCCTTCCATCAAAAGACATAGGGTATCAGATTGGATAAGAAAACACGACCCATATATCAGCTATTTATAAGAAACCCACCTCAGAAATAAAGGCGCACACAGACTGAGGATGAAGGGATGGAAAAAGGTTTTTCAAGCAAATGGAAGGAAATGGAAAAAAAAAGCTGGGGTAGCAATACTTATATGTGACAAATTAGATCTCAAAGTGAATGACATAACAAGAGACAAGGAAGGCCACTGCATAGTACTAAAGGGAAAAATCCAACAAGAAGAAATAACTCTGCTAAACATATATACACCCAATATAGGAGCACCCAAATGCATAGAAAAACTCCTGAAGGATATCAAGGGAGAGATTGACAGCAATACAATCATTGTAGGAGACTTTAAAACCCCACTATCACCATTGGATAAATCCTCTAAACAAGAAATCAGAAAAGGAACATCAATCCTAAATGACTCACTAGACCAGATGGAATTAATTGACATCTTCAGAACATTTCATCCCAAAGACATAGAATATACATTCTTTTTAAATGCACATGGGTCATTTTCAAAGATAGACCATATGTTGGGTCATAGTAAAAGTCCCTTCAAATTCAAGGAGATAGAAATTGTATCAAGCATTTTCTCAGATTACTGTGGCATAAAACTGGAAATCAACTACAATAAAAACAATACAAATAAATCAAACACATGGAGACTAAACAGCATGCTATTAAACAATGGCTGGGTAACCAGAGAGATCAAGGAAAAAATAAAAAAACATCATGGCAACAAATGACAATGACAACACAACAATACAAAATTTATGGGACACAGTGAAAGGAGTCTTGAGAGGGAAGTTCATATCTCTACAAGCCTACTGCAAAAAACAGGAAACAATGGTAATAAATTACCTAACCCTACAACTCAACGAGCTAGAAAAAGAGCAACAAGAAAAGCCCACTGTAAGCAGAAGGAAGGAAATAGTAAAGATCAGAGCAGAGATAAACAACATAGAGACTAAAGAAACAATTCAAAAGATCAACAAAACCAAGAGCTGGTTCTTTGAAAGGATAAACAATATTGATGAACCTCTAGCCAGGCTCACCAAGAAGCAAAGAGAGAAGGCCCAAACAAACAAAATCAGAAATGAAAGAGGAGAAACAACAACAGACCACTCCAAAATACAAAGGATTGTTAAAAAATACTATGAACAACTCTATTCCAACAAAATGGACAACCTGCAGGAAATGAACATATTCCTAGAAAATTATAACTTTCCAAAACTCAATCAGGAAGAATCTAAACATCTCAATAGGCCAATAACTATGAAAGAAATTGAAGCAGTCATCAAAAAGCTTCCAGCAAACAAAAGCCTGGGACCAGATGGCTACACAGGAGAGTTTTACCAAACATTCAAGGAAGAATTAAAATCTATCCTCCTCAGACTATTCAAAAATATTCAAAAAGAAGGAACACTTCCAAACACCTTCTATAAAGCCAGCATGACCCTAATACAAAAACCAGATAAAGATAACACAATGAAAGAGAATTACAGGCCAATATCTCTCATGAATATAGATGCCAAAACCCTCAACAAAATTCTAGCAAATTGGATCCAGCAGTACATCAGAGAGATCATATACCATGACCAAGTAGGATTTATCCCAGGAATGCAAGGGTAGTACAATATATGCAAATCAATAAACATGATATATCACATAAACAAATTGAGAGATAAAAATCACATAGTCATATCAATTGATGCAGAAAAAGAATTTGACAAAATCCAATACCCTTTCTTGATAAAAACTCTCAGCAAGGTAGGAATAGAAGGTTCATACCTCAACATCATAGAAGTCATATATGACAAACACACAGCTAACATCATACTCAATGGGCAAAAACTAAAATCATTTCCCCTAAGAACAGGAACAAGACAGGGATGCCCACTCTCACCACTCCTGTTCGACATAGTACTGGAAGTATTAACCATTGCAATTAGACAAGAAGAAGAAATAAAAGGCATCCAAATTGGAAAATAAGAAGTAAAGCTGTCTTTATTTGCAGATGACATGGTACTGTACATAAAAACCCAAAGGACTCCATCCAAAAACTAATAGATTTAATAAATGAATTTGGCAATGTAGCAGGATACAAAATTAATGCCAAGAAATCTATGGCATTTCTATACACTAACAGTGAAATTACAGAAAGAGAGACTAAAACAGCAATCCCATTTACCATCGCACCAAAAACATTAAGATACCTAGGAATAAACTAAGGAGGTAAAAGGCCTATACTCAGAAAACTACAGGACACTGAAAAAAGAGATAGAGGAAGACGTAAACAGATGGAAGAACATGCCATATTCATGGATTTGGAGAATCAACATCATTAAAATGTCCACACTACCCAAAGCAATCTATAGATTCAATGCACTACCCATTAAAATACCAACAACATATTTCACAGACCTAGAAAAAAACTCTCCAAAGACTCATCTGGAACAAAAAAAGATCCCTGAATAGCCATAACAATCCTGAGAAAGAAGAATAAAGTAGGTGGGATCTCAATACCAGATTTCAAGCTACATAACAAAGCAACTGTTCTCAAAACAGCCTGGTACTGGCACAAGAACAGACATATAGACCAATGAAATAGAATAGAGAATGCAGATATTCACCCAAACCACTATGCTCAATTAATATTGACAAAGGAGGCATGAACATACAATGGAGTCAAGACAGCCTCTACAATAAATGGTGTTGGGAAAATTGAAACTAGACCACCAACTTACACCATACACAAAAGTAAACTCCAAATGGATACAGGACTTAAACATAAGACAGGAAACCATAAAAATACTAGAGGAATCCACAGGCAGCACAATCTCAGACATATGTCAAAAGAACTTCTTCACTGACACTGCTCCAAGGGCAATGGAAGCTAAAGAGAAAATAAACAAATGGGACCACATTAAAATAAAAAGCTTTTGCACAGCAAATGAAACCATCAACAAAACAACAAGAAAGCCCACTGTATGGGAGGACATATTTGCAAATGTTATCACTGATAAAGGTTTAATCTCCAACATCTACAGCCAATTTATACAACTTAATAAAAGGAAGATAAATAATCCAATAAAAAATATGGGCAATGGACCTAAATAGAACCTTTTCGAAAGATGACAGGAGGAAGGCCAAGAGACACATGAAAACATGCTCAAAGTCACTAATTACCCAAGAGATGCAAATCAAAACGACAATACGATATCATCTCTCACCTGTTGGAATGGCAATCATCAACAAATCAACAAACAACAAGTGTTGGCAAGAATGTGGAGAAAAAGGAAGCCTTGTGCACTGCTGGTGGGAATGCACACTGGTGCAGCCACTGTGGAGAACAGTATGGAGTTTCCTCAAAAAACTAAAAATGGAACTCCCATTTGACCTATCAATCCCACTCTTAGGAATATATCCTAAGAAACTAGAAACACCAATCAGAAAGGATTTATGCATCCCTATGTTCATAACAGCACACTTTACAATAGCTACAATTTGAAAACAGCTTTGGTGCCCGTCAGCAGATGACTGGATCAGAAAACTATGATACATGGACACAATGGAATTCTATGCTGCCATAAAAAAGAAGGAATTCTCACCATTTGCAGCAATCTGGATGGAACTGGAGATCATCATGCTAAGTGAAATAAGCCAGTCAATGAAGGAGAAACACCACATGATCTCATTTATTTATAGATAATAAATAACATTATAAACTGATGAAGAAAAAGATAGATACAAAGGCAGTAAAGCCTCAAACAGACTGTCAAATTACAGCAGGAAGATTAAGGAGAGGTGGGGTAGATAAAAGATCAACCGAAGGACTTGTATGCATGCATATAAGCATAACCAATGAACACAAGACACTGGGGGATTAGGGTATGCCTAGGAGGGGCAGGAGAATGGGAAGATATGTATACATGTAATATATTAATACAAACATTTTTGAAAAAAGAAAGAAGACCAAAGCAAGAGACATCACACTTCTTGATTTTATATTATATTACAAAGCCATAGTAATCAAAAGAATATGGCATTGGCATAAAAACAGACACATAGATCAATGGAACAGAAATAACCCTATTGCTGCTCAACTGATTTTAACAAAGGAGCCCAAGAATATGCAATGGGGAAAAGATAGTCTCTTCAATATATGGTGCTTTGAAAAACTGATATCCACATTCAAAAGAATGAAACAGGACCTCTCTCTATCTTAACACCATATACACAAAAAATGAACTAAAAACAGATTATGGAACTGAATGTAAGACCCGAAACTGTAAAACTATAAGGAATTAGCTCCTTGACATTTGTCTTGGCAATATGCTTTTGACACCAAAAGCAAAAACAACAAAAGCAAAGATAAACAAGTTAAACTAAAACTTAACTAAAAAAAAAAGACTCTGTACAATAATAAATAAATAAATAAATAAATAAATAAATAAATAAATAAATAAAATAAACAAACGAACAAACAAACAAAATGAAAAGACACCTTATGGAATGGGAAGAAACATTTACAAATCACATACCTGATAATGGGTTAATGAGACAAATGAGACCACATAACACAAACAGTGGGAAAGAGAATCTGAAAAGACATTTTTCTTTACAGAAGTGAAGCCATACAGTATGTACATTTCCATCTCTTTTGCCCAACATTATGCTTGTGGGATTCATTCATTTTACTGTATACTGTGGTTTATTCATTTCTATGGCTGTAACTGTTCCATTGTATGAATAATACCACAATTAATTCAGCAATTTTACGTTGATATACTTTTGGGTTTATTCCATATTTTGGCTATTATGAAGAGTGCCACAATGAAAGTATTTCCACATACCTTTTGGTATGGAAAATGCATGTAGTGCTGTCAAGTATCAATCTAATTCCTTTCAAAACCTTGTAACTGTCTCTTTTAGAATGCTGATATGCCTTCTGGAACAATATTGCCGGGGATTCTGAAAGGTGCTTTTATTTCTTTGTGCAAGTGGAGAAAGCTCAGGGATTCTGTATCACACAAGCTGTGGCTGAGGTTCAAACAGCAAAAGGTCCGATTAGCCCACTAATCTTCATATTTACCAAAAACAGTCATGAGAGTGTGAATGTTTCCAGAGGGAAAGCCCCATTTTCTTGGTGTTGCATCCATAAGGATCAGAAGCACATATGAGGTGCTAATGATTGCCAGTCGTTAATCATGTGAGTTTAGTGATAACAGGGCTGCCAGTTTTGGATTGTTCTGCCTAGATGTCGTATTATCCAGACCTCCCTGGCTACCCTCCAGAGTTCTAATGGTTTGCTCCTGCTTCTGTACAAGGCTGGGTTTTAAAATTCACAGGAAATGCACTCTCATGGGCTCCTTTTCTTTTTTTTTCTTTTTTTCCAGTTGCTACGCTCTCTCCCCCACCCATCCTATTCCATTCACCTACTTCAGTGCCAAGAAAGGAAAGTGTGAAATTCTACCCAGCTGGAGTTTTTCTAACTACACATATCAGATGTCATTAGATGGAGAAATAAGTCCTTGGGGGCCTACAAGTCTACAGAAAATTTCTAGTTTGAGCCTCTCTACAATTTGGTTCCCACATAATTTTCAAATCATTTCCCATTGGTTCCAATATGCCCTTGCTGACCCAGTTGTTCTGCTTTCCTCACTGTTTTCCCATCCACAGAAGACACATTCCCACCTCCCTGATTTCTTCATACAATTTTTCCTAGAAAGTCTCAGTACATCCCTCCCTCTATTCTGTTTAAATATTTCAACTTTGATTTTATCTATTCTCCCTGTGCTTGAGGCACTCTGCTAGGTGTTGGGAAACAGACCTACTTTTAAGACAGTTTTATTTTGAATGGGGAACAGGAGAAAAGTAAAGGTAAGTCCTATAATAGGTGAAGGGAGATATTTAGTTATCTGTCTAGACTGGAGCTAATCAGAAGGTTCTAGTTAACAGGACTGACTACATAATTTGGAGGGTGCGGTGCAAAATAAAAATATGATGCTTCTTGATCAACCAAAGGACTTGTATGCATGTATATAAGCATAACCAATGGATACAAGCACTGGGGCGGGGAGGGGCAGGCAAGGGCATTTATGGGGGGGGAGGGAAGAGGGAAGATGGGGTGGGGGAGGTACATAGGGGGAGGGGAAGGAGACATGTGTACTACTATTTGTAATACTTTAAACAATAAAAAAAAAGAAAAAGAAAAAAATGTGAGTACCCCCACCCCCACCCAGCACATGCCCTCACCCCTATAGTGTCTGTGTTCATTGGTTATGCTTATATGCAGCCAAATAGATGCATAAAATTCACTGCTACACATAGTTATCCTAATTTAAACAGTAGATACTGATTTAGCCAAAGTTATGACAAATTATATTGGAAGGATGTGGAGGACAGGAAGTTTGTCTATGTATCTAGTTTTGGGGCTGGGGGAATAATAAAGCAAAACCTCATCTTCCACACAACACAGTGGGGAACCAAGGAGTAATGACAAAACTGACAAATCAAGAGGAAGCAATACGGCCATGTTTTTTAGAGACAGGGAAGCAGATGTCAACATGATCAGCTAGAAGAGATCAAAAGAGCTCCCTCTGGAAAGAGGAAAAGGGGTAGGAGGCTGTGGGAAAGTGCTGTTTTGCATAACACACCATGTACGTAAACTTTTGAAAGTATGGGGATGTGTAACTTTGATTTAAAAGTTAAACACTTAAAGAAAAAAAGGAGAAAATATCCAGGTGTAAAAAAATAATAATAATAAGTCAATGAGATGCTGACATAGAATGAGGCTTATGTTATAAGAATAAGGAAAGGTCCATTGAAGACTGACTGAGAGGGAAGTTTCCTTAAAGGATTCACCAAACACCTTGCTGACCAGTCACGAGATAACATGTATCTGTACTTGCATTAAT
Source organism: Lasiurus cinereus (assembly GCA_011751065.1). NCBI lineage: Eukaryota > Metazoa > Chordata > Mammalia > Chiroptera > Vespertilionidae > Lasiurus > Lasiurus cinereus. The sequence continues at coordinate 2,231,997 of JAAGEH010000135.1, forward strand.
TTAAATTTAAGTAATTTTAAGATCTGAAAGCAATGTAGGGTTTTAAAATTATTTAAATTAACACAAGTGCAGACACACACTATCTCATGACTGGTCAGCAAGGGGTTAAACAGAATAAGAATTTACATGGAGAACAAGCACTTGAAAAAGAAACTCCAGGCAGATGCAGGGACCACCTCCCATAAGTCCCATTTTACTCCTACATGGAAACTTATTGAGAGCCCTGCTTGATTTCTCCTCATCCTTGACACTTTTTTGTGTCCTTCTAGAAAGCGGATCCTATCTTCTTCTGGACTCCTACAGCATATGAAGTTCACCTGACATCCACTGAATTGTTCAGTAAGTGGATCTTCTTTTCTTTTTTTCCTTTCCTTTCTTTTCTTTCCCTTTTTTTAATTATCTATTGTTCGAAGTACTACATATGTCTCCTTTTTCCCCCGTTGACCACTCCCAGGCCACTCCTACCCCCACCCCCACCCAGAACATGCCCTCACCCCTTTAGTGTCTGTGTTCATTGGTTATGCTTATATGCATCCATATAAGTCCTTTGGTTGATCTTTTATCTCCCACATACACCCTTTGATGGTCTGTTCAGTGCTTCTCTGTCTGGATCTATTTTTGTTCATCAGTTTATGTTGTTCGTTATAGTCCACAAATGAGTGAAATCATGTGATATTTATCTTTCTCTGACTGGCTTATTTCACTTAGCATAATGCTTTCTAGGTCCATCCAAACTGTTGCTAATGCTGAAGAGTTCTTTCTTTTTTATAGTAACACAGTATTCCATTGTGTAGATGTACAACCATTTTTTAATTCACTCATCTGCTGATGGGCACTTAGGCTATTTCCAAATCTTAGCTATTGTAAATTGTGTTGCTATGAACATAGGAATGCATATGTCCTTTCTGATTGGTGTTTCTGATTTCTTGGGATATAGTTCTAGAAGTGGGATTTCTGGGTTACATGGTAGTTCCATTTTTAATTTTTTGAGGAAACTCAGTACTGTTATCCACAGTGGGTGCACCAGTCTGCATTTCTACCAGCAAGGCATGAGGATTCCTTTTTCTCCACATCCTCACCAGCACTTGTTGTTTATTGATTTGTTATTGATAGCCACTGTGATAGGTGTGAGGTGGCACCTCATTGTTGTTGTTGTTTGTTTTTTTTATTTGCATCTCTCAGATGATTAGTGACTTTGAGCATGTTTTCATATGTCTCTTGGCCTTCCGTATGTCTGCTTTCAAAAAGTATCTAGTTAGATCCTTTGCCCATTTTATTATTGGATTGTTTATCTTCCTTTTGTTAAGATGTATGAGTTCCCTATAGAAGATTAGACCCTTATCAGATACAACATTGGCAAATATGGAAAAAGCTTCTGCACAGCAAAATAAACCATTAACAAAATAACAAGGAACCTCACTGGATCTTCTTTTCTTGACAAGATTCCAAAAGCTTTGGGGTCAGGATCTTGTCTGATATGAATAATATCCATGGCCACCATTTATTGAGCATCTACTCTTGTCTGGTCCTTGCCTAAGTGCTCTGAATACATATCACTTCATGTAACAGTTGCCGTGTAAGTACAGTGTCATAGTTATCTTTGTTTTATGGAAAAAGGAAATTGAAACTTAGAGAATCGACTTGACTTCTGGCAAGGAAGTAGAAGAGACAGAATTCAGAATTCAAACTTTCTGACTCCAAAGTTCATGCTTCCAACCTCTTTGCTATATTCTTTTAAAAATATATTTTTATTGATTTTAGAGAGGAAGGGAAGGGAGAGAGAGATAAAATAAAAACATTCATGATGAGAGAGAATCATTGAATGGCTGCTTCCTGCATGCTGCCTATTGGGGATCAAGCCCGCAACCCAGGCTTGTGCCCTGATCAAAAATCAAACCAGCAACCTCTTGGTTCATGGGTCAATGCTCAACCACTGAGCCATGGTGGTTGGCATTCTTTACCACTACCTCAAAATGCCTGTTTTATTGCATGTGCTTAGGATAGTACCAAGCATATAGCAGGTGTATGGAAAATGACAGTTGCTTGGGAGAGGAAGAGGGACAGAGAGAGCAGCCATTTGGTCGGTAACTTGCTGCCCCCTTGCAGAAACACATGGAGTCAAATTTCCAGAAGCTAACTAAGCTACCTTGGTGAGGAACACAGCTCTTCTGACCTTACATATGCATCTAATGACAGCTCACTGTGTGTAAACAGATGTCAGATTTAAATCAATCTTGCTTCTGACACCTTACTTAAAAACAGTAATTATGTGCTCATTTTTGAATATGCAGCCCTAGGTAAATTGTCTATCTCCACCCTCCTTCCCAAGTTTTAATTTTTTAATATCAATTAAGGGTGTTTTGTCTCCCCCGCCACCTCCCCTACGCCTCCAAAACTCACAGCAGGAGACATACACCGTGAATTCTAAACAAAAGAGTGTGCATCTGCTGAGAATGGGCAAGAAGAGAGGGTCCTGAGGCAGCAACAGAGCAGAGTGATGTGAAAAACAGAGGTCATCTAGAACATAAGCAAGTTCAGGTGTCCCGGTAAGAGGACAAGGACCAACAGGACTCAGTGCAGGTACCCAAGCTTGGTCAGATGCAGAAATAGGAAAGACTCCAGCAGGAACTGGCAAGATGCTATGTGGAGAACCTAAGATAAGTTGCTCAGTAATGCTTTGACCTCTGCAGCCTTACAGATTCCAGACCTGACAATTTGAGACTCCTCAGTAGCCCATGCCTGAAACAGGACAGGGGTCAGCCCCCTAATGATGATGATACCTCCTCCTTTGTTTCCCACCGAAAGATGCCAGGATCTTCTCATCTCCTGGAAGGGAGAAAGGGCTTTTGAATCTAGATTTGGGTTTGAATCTCAGTTCTTAATAGCTGTGTGACCTCAGACAAACACTTAAGCTCTCTGAACTATGAAAAATTAATGGTGGAGACTGAAAATAAGTATTTTAACTAAATGCTGTGTAACTTTAAGTTGCTTAGTATTTCTAAGCTTTACTTCCTTCAGATATAAAGTTGATGTATTAATTTGTTCAGCATATAAATATAAGGCATGTACATCTCTTACCATATGGTCTACTACTAGTGACAAAATAATTTTCATAGGACTTTTGATGAGTATTCAGTTAGATAACAATATATTTCAAGAATCTTGCTCAATAAATGCCAGCTTTCTTCTCCTTTTTCTAGGTTAATTATTGTTTAATCGTGAATTTGAGGTACCCTTTAACCTCTATAAGCTGAGTCAAAAGGAAGGGTATCTAATCTTTGTCATCAGTGTTTTATCTTGGTAATAAGAGCCAACATTGAAGGAAGGTGTTCTAAAAGATAGAAATGAAATAGGGCAGACTCACCCACAGTTGGATGAGATAGATCCAAAGCCATATGCCATATGCCAACCTAAAAACCCAGTTGTACCTGAATCACACTGAGATTCCTATCTCTTCCTCTGCTCCAGTAGTTTCCATTTAGCAAATTTGACTCCATCTCCGCCTTCCCAAATTCCATTAATCCAGCCTGGATGGTGAGAAGGTCTCCTGCTCCTCTAGCCACACTTATCTCACTAAAAGACTAAGCTAACAGCTATGCAGGTCCCTCAGGGGGCAACTTCCTCTCTTACTTCTGCCTGACCCTGTGTATTACTCTGCAACAACCTCCTCCTAGGTTCCAGGACTGGCATCTCAGGCTGAACTACTTGCCAAGACCTAGACTTTCTCCCTTGTAACTTGTGCTACTCCCCTCTTCCTAGCTTCTGACCTAGTTACCTTTTCTCACTTTCAGCCCTAATTCAACTCCTAAATGAAGTTTGAGCACTGGTTTAGGAGCTACACCTTGACTTCTCCAACCTCTCTCCATTGCTACAGGCTGCCTTAGCTAAGAACCTCTCTTGTCTTCTCCAGGGTTTTGTATCCTCTTTTTGTCATCCCTAGGGTTCACACAATCTCCAGCTCCAAGATAGAGCTCTCCCTGTACATCAGATGCATCCCAAACTCTAAAAAAGCCTCTGGATGATGGGAGAGGCTGCTTCTTTGCTCCTCAGAGCCATACAACCATTCTTTGGGGTGGCAACCCAAAGAAATTAAATGTAGGAGTGAGCACAAGAGAACTTGTCTAGAGTTCAATATCTCTCAGCTAGAAGTATCTTTGGGTCTATCTTTCTAGACTCCTTTTTATATAGAAATGGGGAAGATGGTCATTACACTGATGCCCAGAGTGTAGTGGGATACAGCTAGGCTACAAGTCTGAACTCTTATTTTCTGGTCCACTACTTATCCTACACATGTATCCACTTCTACCTGGTGAGTTTTAAGCAAATGGACACATTCATTCACTTCTAATAGGAAACGGGGCTCCAACAGTGTGTAGAGTACTCATCAGGAATCTGTACTGGTTTGCAGACTGCCCCTTGCTCTAGTCCATATCCATCCACTAAATCAGGCCCCATCTCTCATTGGTGATCTACTGGGCTTTTTGAACTGGAATTTCATTCCTGACTTTAGCTCCTCCCCCAATGCTCTGCAGCACTTTCTCACCTAGACTGACTCTCCTTGGGCTCCCTGGGTCTCGAACCTCCAACTTGACCAACTGACTGACCAATGTGCAGTTGGAGCCCAACTGCTCCCTCAGGAAGTAGACATTTTAATACTTCTTTAAATGATGCTTCACAGGTGTTTACCCAACAGCCCTTTAAGACCTCACATAATGGCAATAGCAGTAACCTGAGCAGGAGGAGGGGACTGTGCCCAGAGTCACACTTAATTTGAGGTGTGTGAACATGGGAAGTGTTCTCATCAGTGTCAGGTAGCTGTGAGTTTCCGTGATATTTTGCTCTTCCTTCACTTTCTGAAATGCCTCAGAATAGCCAAGACTAGTTTCCTGCTTAAAGAATCCTCAGGAAACTAGGAATTGCCCTGCAGATGTCCATAGAGAGATGAGGTGTCCTGGACTCTCCCATCAAGCACATGATGCCCTCCAGATACTGAAAGGACAGTTTCATAAATACCTCCCCAAACCCTCAAATACTTGATGGGGACTCCAGCTCAGAGCCAGCTTCTCCATTTTGCAATGAGAAAGCCATTATCACTTCATAAGGCTCTCTCAGTGCCTCCCTGGAAACCACTGCCTGAATGTTGTACTTCGACCAGGCAACCCCAACCCCTTCCTTCACACATTTCTGGACAGAAATGAGAGGGAAGCTGCTAAAAACGTTCTGAGATTCAGGTAATTGATACCTGTTCTGGGAACCATTTTCTTTCTCTCCACCTTCACAGGGCCACAACACCATGGCCTAGGGCTTTCCTCTAAAGGCCACCCTGGGACCTGAGAGCAGGAGGCACAGAGGCATTTATTGTTCTTTCCTGGCAAAGAAGGTTCCTGATGAAGTGCATGAGGTCATGGCTATAGAGGCAAGGTATCTCCTAGGGTTTTTGCTGCAGTTCAGTTTTGCTTTCAGAAAAGTTTACTTTAGAGATTTGGCAGGTAACAAGATGTCTTGAGACCAGAGCAAACACAGATCTGTACTCAATAGCAACCTCTTCCTGTCTTCTGTCATGTCTCTGATTTATTTGGGAGAGCTCTGAGTCTAGGGAGTCAAAACTGTGTGTAAGCCCATCTCTCTGGAGTGGTTGCACTATTCCAGTACCTCACATAGCAGGAAGCATGCATCCTACCCTTGACCCATAGCTGATCCTCCAATGGAGCTTTAAGTGCTAGTACCTAACACAGTTGGTGCCTGCCATATGGAGTCTTCATTCATTCAGTGAGTCAGTCATTTGGCATCTGTTAATTTAACCTGTGGACAATGGAAAAGAAAGTATCCTCCTCCTCATGGACTATGTAGTCAACACAATCAGTACATTGTTTAAAATCATCACTGTAATACTAGTAAGTATCATAAAGTTGAGCTATGAAAGAGTAAAACATGACTATTATTGAGCCCATAGAGCTCAACACCCCCAACTCAATTTCTGAAATTGATACGTTATCATGATCTATCAGATTTTACTAAATTCTATCATTTAGGAGACCCAAAATGTAAGCCCTCTTTACCAGACTCTTCTCCAATCAGAGATAGTGACCACCTGTCCTGTGGGCTATCTCTTCCCTTGTCCAAGGACATTGCAGGCAATGTCAAGTGATCACCATTGTCTCACCCACTGAGCTGCAGAGTTGGCTCAAAATAGAGTTACAAGTGGCCAGCACTAGCAGCAATCAGGTGAACATAGAGGCATCTACTGGTGACCCAGTGATCTGTAACATTAACTCCAATCTTTGGCTGCACATTCTGCTGATGGGGAACAAAAACAGGTCCTCAGGTCTCTCACACTAGTGGCAAAACTTGGAGATACCATCACTTGCTGACTATCAACCTCACAGCTCAAACCAACCTTTACATACATACATACATACATACATACATACATACATACATACACACTTTCCTTCTTACCCTATGATGCATTCCACAGCATATACACTACCTTTGGGTTATGCAGTCTGGACTTTCCTGGCTTCTCGAAGGGCAGGCATTTCCTGCCTTATAAACACTTCTGTTCATTGGCAGCTGCTCCTGGTCTGCTTCCTGTCAGGTCACTCCTGGCCTACCAATGGCCCCACTGCTGGGAATGCCTTTCTCCCCATGACTTACAATCCACAGCCTCTGGCTCCCTCCTCAGGGAGGAAGAGATAGGTCTTCCTTCATATCTTACTTCTCATATCATACATTTCTAAAGAAGTCAGGTCATCCTTCTTCTATACATTTTATGATTAAAATGTTTTATACATTAAAACAATATATGGTTTGGACCACTACTAATAATCTTTTTTTATAAGTAGTTTTTCTCCCCAATCTGAAAACATCACAGAGCTGAAGTATGTGTCCAAGAGTTTGTTCTGTTTGTTCAACATGCAAATGAAGCAGAGAAGTGAGAGTTATCAACTGAGATCACATACGAAGTCTGGGTAAGAATGGCTTACCAGGTATAAAGTCTATGTTTCTACCTTTTAGACTTCTGTCCCCTCTATTCCTTACTGCTTTGCACACTGGCCTCACCAGTGGCTTCCTGAATTGCTACCAATATTGCCTTGCTCAGCCTACCATCTCCAGTTCATCCTACATACAGCTGTCAAAATACTGTCTCTAAAGCAGAACTGTCCTCAACAATGTTAGTAGCAAAAGTATCTTTTCTCAAGAAAAAAAAAGCAAATTTATTATTTTGCAACCCTATACAGCCTTGCATGGTCAAGTTGAGAGTATAAATCAGCTTCTAACGTGAGAAGGCTTGAGAAATTACCTCAAGGGACATCTAGAGAATGACTAGAGTAGGGCATAGCAGTGGGCACATGTGAGTGCTAGTAAATATATTCATGGTCTTAGGGCAAGTGTAAGTTTATGTAGAAGGGGCTCTACAAGCTTATTGCTCTAGGGTTGAGCAGAGAGGCTTAGAGCCTCTGGTCCCTCTCTCTGTTCCTTCTCTCAGGCATTCTCCTAAGTTAATTCTAGATGTGAATGATGGTCCTATATTCATGGCATCTCTGAGCAAAACACAACCTCAACAATAAGATATGGTGCCTCTGGTCAATGGCCTCCCACTGCCTTCTAAATAGAGTCTAATCTCTAAGTAAGACTCTTCTCAATTGGTCCCACCTATTTATTCCCCACTTCATGTACCTTCTTTTCCAATCAATCTGAATTCTGAATCTCTCTACTTTTCTAGAATTTTACTCATGTCCTGCTCAAATTGTTCCCTCTCTATGAAACATTGCCCTAACACCTTCTGCTCCAATGCCACAGTAGTGGGGGGGGCCCCCAGATCCTTCTAAACTCCCTCAGCATTTGCTCCTATAATACTGATTCAGCCCTTTCTGGTATCCATGATGTATTCTCCTTTTAACTCTTGAACATACATTCTTGAGGTCCTTAAAAATAGATTTCATGTCTTACACAAATTGACAACATCCGAAGTCTCATGCTCAGACTATAAACTGCCAAGACAATTTATTTGTCCTTAGTCTCTGTTCAACAAGCTCTCACCTGACCTCCACCTTCTGACTTTGCTGGATGCCTTATCATTCTCTCCAACCTCTGACATGCTTTGTGCTCTGATCTGACATCTACCTTCTAACTCTGGTGAGTTCTTACCTAATCTCTATCCTGATTTCTTTTTTCTCTGTGACTTCCAAGCTGCTTCACAGCTCAAGTCTTCTCTATCCTCACTTGTACAGTCTTAGAGCTAAGAGATCTGGGTCCTACACTGGCTCTGTCATGCTCCAGCCACATGCTCCTGAGCACATCACTTATCCTCCATAGACTTCATTGTCTTCATCTATAAAAGGAGCCAGTTAACCCAGATGACCTCTACAGTCCTCCTCAACACTCAGCATTTTCTGTTCTAAAATCTAAATGGTGTGTATGTTAATCTTCTCTATACATACATTTGCACTATTATATTTTTTTTAAAGGGGCATTCAACATACAAGTAGCAGTTCTAACAGATACCAGTGCTATTTTTTCTGACCTCCCTTTTCCAACAGGCCCTTTCCTCAGGGAGTACTTGCTTTTCCTGCAGTCTTTGAACCTCTTATAGGCCTGCTCATTATCTTGTTGTCTGAAGAGGCAGAACGTTTTTGTCATTAATTAAGCAAAAGGCCTCACTGCTGATTGTGCAAGAACCATCAGATAATCACGCCTTTGGGTTACTCACCAGGCCTGAGGAGTGGCCAGACTGGGGTCCTCTGAGGGCTGATTAACTCTGGGAATCTTTGGCCTGTCTTAGACACATGGCTGCCATAGACACCACCACACCTTATAGAAATAGTCAAAGGCTCACCTTGCAAGGTGTTGCAGGTACTGAAGGGTTGGGGCTACAAGGTTCCCCAGTGAGTTGGTGGGTCCAGTGGTGGACCTAGGGGACTGTTGAATCTGAAAACTTTAAAACAAGGATTTTCACACTTTTCCTGAGGAGCCCCAGAGTTCCATGGAAACATCTCAGGAGCTGCCTGAGTTTGGGGAATTAGATGAGAGCAAGTGGTGGGGCTCTAACCCAATTCAGCTCAGGTCTGACACATGTCTCAGTTTCTTAGGGCTGCTGTAATGAGACCATGATCTAGATGGCTTAAACATCACAGAAGTGTATTCTTGCATGTTGAGGCTGAAAGTCTGAAATCAAGGTGCTGACCATATAGGCTCTTTCTGGAGGCTCTGAGGGAGAATCTATCCCATGCCTCTCTCTTTGCTTCTGGTGATTAGCAACAACCCTTGGAATTCCTTCACTTGTAGAAAACCACTCCAGTCTCTACCTCTGTCTTCAGCTGGCCTTCTTATGTCTCTGTATCCAATCTTCCTGTCCTTTCTGTAATAAAATATCATTCACTGGATAAAGGCCCACCTACTTCAGTATGACTTTATCATAAATTCACTACATCTGTAAGGACCCTATTTCCAAATAAGGTCACATTCACACAGTCTGAGGGTTAGGACTTGAACATATCATTTTCAGAGACACATGCAAAGCCCCTACAATCTGCCTTTTACATTGAGCCTCTGCATAAGATTTCACTTAACAAGAGCATTCTATAACTAAACTTAAGCTAAATCAAAGTTGTAAAATAAGAGAGAGATTGTAATAGGAATCTTCCTGCTTCCAGAATCCCCTCTGAGCCTGAAGGCCAGCCTCATTAGGGCACTGTGGGCAGAAAATTGCCCCTCTAACAACCCTTCCCCTTGGACCTGTCCCAAATTGTGGCCTGATGTTACTGTTCAATCAGAGCAGAAGAACCTGTAGGAGCTAGCTTAGCAGTCTGTCAGGCTGCTCTCTTCACGCCTGATGCTGGAGCTTAAACACTATGGGGCAGACAGAAGGGGAAGCCCTATGTAAAGTGGGAAAGAGCAAGAACAAAACAGAACCTCTGAGAGCCGGAGCCTCTGAGAGCAGACCAAAACCAGTACAGATTTGTGATCTTGAACCTTGTTGGTGTAGGTGTCCTGCAGAAGTCAGAACCTTAGTCATAGAGCTAGACCCACATACCTGTCCCAGAGGTCTGAGAAGCTGATGTTGGATCCTGGGAAGGTGGATGGAGCTGGGACCATTCTGCCTGTTGCCTCACATGCATGAGGTGAGCTAGCAGATAAGTGACTATCGGTAGGGGCTGCAAAATGGCTACTTCCTCATAAGAATTTCTCTGATGGTCCACCCTAATTGGAAACATAAAGGCAAACAAATTCTGAGGAATATAGTGCAGCCTGACCAAGAAGGCACATTACAAAACTACCATATATAAAACTCCTTCTGTCAGACCCTAAATTCCTGTTCCTTTCTCACAGGATTGTTAATTCAAGGGCAGAATGCAGTCTTACTCATCCCCATAACTCCATGCTATGCACAGTACCTAGGATTCAGTATTATACACTCACTGAATTAGGTAATCACTGAATTGCACAGAATTCCTAAACCACAAGGGGACAGATTTCCAAATCAGATCCCAAAACAATACTTAGCACTTCCACTATACTAGAAGTTGCGCACACTGTGTGCTAGGAACTGTACCACCATAGACATAGCCTATTTAATTCATTGGCAATGCTATTGGGAAGGTCATGGATCTCTCCTTATTCAGATAAAGAAGTTAAACTTCATGAAAGTTAAGTCACTTGTTTGAGGCCACATATTTAGACAAAGGCAGGCTTAGATTTAAATCCAAATCATCTGATGCCATGTCCACTTCTAGCTCAGAATTGGCTAAGAAACCTATGCCTTCAATCCCACTTTCAGGCAATATTAACATCAGGAGCTTAACTCAAAGAGGAGAAAATCTAATTTGACCCTTGCTGTCAGTGGTGCCCTGAAGAAAGTGGAAAGTGTGGTGCCAGAGGCAATTAACTCTGAGTAATAAGAACTTTTAGCAAGCCAAACAGGCCACGTGCTAGAGCAGGAGTGGCTGCTTCTAAGGGAACATGATGAACTTGTAAATGAGTCCTGTCACCCTTTCATAGCTCTTCAGACCTGGCTATGGCCCTCCTTGAAGCAATCTGTTGACTAAATTAACTAATAAGAGTTGTCTAGAGGACTTAACCAAAGAGTGGTGACAAACATCCAAAAATGGAGTGGGGGAGAGATAGGAAAAAGAGCCAAAGGAACTGTTCTGTCCCTGAAAGACTTACTTCCAGGTGGGGAGACTGGATTAAACTTAAGAAAGAGAAAGATTGGCCATTATGAGCCACATGGGTTAGGTGGACTTGGGAGTGGGTCTGAAATATCAATTCCAAAACTGTACTTCCCATTCCCCTCAGCAAACAAAGGAGGTAGAGGGTTATCAGGAAATGTGGGCGTGGGGACTAAGAGTGCCTGTGGAAGTAACAGATCTAGTCTTAAAATTAAGTTCAGTTAGAAGAAATGATGAAGTAGAGGAAAAACAAGGAGGGTTTGCCAGAATGCTAAAATCATCTATGAGAAAAGATTCATTTCTCTGGCAAGAACAATTTAAAAAAATCAAGGAAGAACATGCAAATAAATAAAAGAGAAAAACTGGCTAATTACATGGGGGGAGGGGAAGAAGATAAAATGATTCTAGCCTTTTTCGATCCTGTTTGTAGAGGCATCTTTGGATACCAATTCACAGAGGCCCTCAGCCTTTCTGAGCCTCTAAATAAGATTCTGAAGCTATGCCCCCCTCTGATGAGAACCACAAGCCTCCTACATTTCACAAGCCAAAGCACAGGGAGCCAGGAACTGCCTGTGCTCACCTATCTCCTATCTCTCACTAATCCCACCACACCAGCATCCCACACTGTGGGAGGCAGGTGTCACATAGAAGGCTTTTCTGAAAGTCTCTTGGGAGATGCACCTTCTAAGGATGCCTACAGAAGTGACACTTGTTCTGATGTCCTCAGGAACAACTCCTCTATCCCCCTTCCACACCCTGAGGTTGCATATTGCAGGGGCTGGATAGGGAAATGAGAAACGTAAGCACTCTTCCTTTTCTTCATTCCCACAAAACTTTCAGGATAGACTAAGGAAGTCTTTCCTCTTTTTCTTGCTGTCAGCTCAAGATCTCTCCCAGATAAACCACAAAAGAGTCCACCCAAACCCACCTTTTTATTTATTAAAAAAAAAAAAGATATAGGAAGTGAGAAATCTCTTTTCTGACTTAATCATTTCTGTACTTCTATTTTCTTGAAGCATGTCGAAAGCCAAGTATTAACTCTTTGAATGCCTATTCTTGGAAGAATATTAACCACATCATTTCATCACCTTCCTGAAAACTAGAAAAATGCCTGTGGCATACCAGAGGAAAACAGTCGTATACATGACAACATAAAAGAAAAAGACATTCAAATTTAAAGACATTCAATTTTTAAATAAAACTAAACTGGTTTAAATTAGAATGTAATTAGCATTGATTTGGGAAGAGCTGACACTTTTACAGTGATTCTCCCCATTTAAAACTTTGATATAATTCTCCACTTACTCAGTTTTATTCACCTCCCTTGATAAATTCTAATTTTTAAATAAAAAATATATTTTAAATAAATGATTGCTGCCTGTGCCCTCCTCTTTTCTTCTACATTTAATTCCTTCTTCCTGAAGTTACTTCTGAATGTCTGTGAGTGTCAAAATCTGTTTTTATTTTTCCTGAGGATATTTTTACATTGCTCTCACTTTACTTTTGAATGGTAATTTAGATGTGCATAGAATTCTATGGTGATGCATAATTTTCCTCAATATTTTGAAAATAGTATTTCACCATCTTCTGGTCTCTATTTTTGCAGTTGAAAGGTTTGATGTTCAAATTATCATATATTTGTTTCCACAGTCTTTCTTCATAATTACTTCTAAGATCTTCTTGATTTTGCTGATCCACAGTTTTATTAGCATGTGGTGAAGATGATTTATTTCTACTTATTTCGATCAGAACTTCTTTTAAACCCAAGGTTCTATGCCTTTCATCAATTCTGGTAAATTTTACCATTATCTCTTTGGACTTTGCCATCTCACAAGCTCTGTACTCTCTCTTTCTAGAACACCTATTAGTTGCCTGCTGTGTGTTTTAAATTATAACTCTTAAATATTCATTTGTATTTTCCATTTTTTTTCTCTGTGAATGCCTTACCCAGATTAATCAACCAGCACACTCATTCTCTTTGCATTAGTATCTTACCTGCTCTTTTTATTGTCAATGGGGTTTTTGATGTCTAGAATTACATTTTGATGTCTAGAATTACATTTTTTAATGTCTTTAAGTTACAGTGGTTTACTCTAAAAGAAATTATTTGGATTTTTCTTAATATTATTTTTTTTTTATCTAACACACATTTCTAACCATTTTAATCATACTTTTAATGGTCTTTCTTCAGATTGTTTTATTTTAATTTCTTGGAATTCTAATCTTCCTGTTGCTTGCTGATTATAACTCATAGTAAAGCATCTATTTGTGTGTGTGTGTGTGTGTGTGTGTGTGTGTGTGTGTGTTATTTTTAATTTTGAACTTATCTTCAATGGCTTTGAGAATAATGCCATGTAAGCTGAGATATTGAAGTTTTTTTTCAGAGAGTTCTTGAATTTACTTTTGCCACGCATCTAAGAGATATCTTAGCTAGGAAATAATTTCTCAATGTCATAGTTACAGTCCTCATGAGTAGTGTAAATTTCAACCCCAAGTCCACACAAGGAACAAAATCAATATTTAGATTTCTCAGTGAGTTTTCTTTTCCTCCAAGCACTCAAAGACAGCTTTCTTTAAATTCTCAAAATGTGTCCCTTTGTTAGCAACAGTTTCATCTTTTTTAGTTCACCCCTGGCACTAAGGGAGATGTCCTTCAAGGATCCTGCTTCCTACAGGATTCTCACTCTCCCTGCCTTACTTTACCTAGGTATCAATCCTCATTGCCTGGGGCTGTGAGTATGTTAAAAGCCAACCCCACTGCTACCTGACCCATTGCACTGAATTCATTCACTTACCACAGGGCAGCAACAACAGCAGCTCTTCCACTTGTCACACACTCCAGATTTTCAGTTTCTTGGTTTATCTGCCTCCTGGAGATTTTTCTTTCTTGAAAATTCAGCTAAGAATTCACATTTCCCCCCTTATATTGAATCCAGCATTTCTAAGGGTTTGTAGCATAAAGGGTTTCAAGAATCTTGATGTACCATTTTCTTAATGAAAACTTTATATATTTCTTGATTGAAGTTTTTCTGTTTGCTGGTATTTATTTAGTTGCTTTGAGAATTTAGATCTTTATTATTTTTACTATTATTTACTCTATACTACTGATATGTAAAAAGAATACTGATTTCTAAAGATTTTTCTTTTTTCCTTCTTTATTTTTATTGTTGACATTATTAAACATGTCCCCATTCTCTGCTCTCCTTTCACCATTTGCTCACCTCCTCTCAGCTCTTGCCCCCCTTCCCTCTGGCCATCACCATACTGTTGTATTATGTCAATGTGTTACACATATATATTCTTTCACTAATACCTTTTTAGTCTTGTTATATATGTCTTAAAATACTATGTTGCCAGATTTGATTGGTAGGAATTGTATTTTGAGATTTTTACTTTTAGATTATAAATTGCTATAATCAGATATAATCTGATATTTCCTTTCTTCCTTTTCTCTTTTCTTCTTTCTAACTGGCCTACTTATAAGCTTTCATTTTTTCTTCCTCTCTTATATTTAATTTGAGGCCCTGTTCATGAAAATCATGCATGGGTAGGGTCCCTTGGCCTGGCCAGAAATTAGGGCCAATTCATTTCCTGCCTCCCCTGGTGGTCAGCACATGTCATAATAAGCGACCAAACTCCTAGTCTCCCGGTCAAACTTCCAAGGGCACACTTTGCATATTAGCCTTTTATATATATAGAAGGGTTTCAAATAATGTTCTGACCAGAATAAATTCAACATTATTCATTTACTTCCTTGTGTCTTTTATTTAAGCTTTTTACTTTGAAACCATAAACCATAATTATTTAAATAAATCAGTTAGGAAATGTGTCAATTTTTCTACATTCTAGAATGATCTTTTGGAAACATTTATTGGTCCAGTGAAATTTTCTTTTAAGCTAAAACTTTCACATTTATTCAAATTTTTTATCTTCAGTTATTTTTTTCAGATTTTATTTATTACTTTTTAAATAAATTCTGGTAATTTATATTTCCCCTAAAATAGCAAAATAATAGTGTAGATCTTAGTAAACTATTGCCTTTCTATTTCAGATATTAAATGACTAAAGGTGAAATTTCTAACCTGACCCAAGCCCACTTCTTTTTATTTTCATATAGTCACTATTCTGAACTTTATTATTCACCTTTGATTAAAGGTAAATGTCTCATATTTTCCTTTTGTCTCTATCAGTTTTATTTTTCTTCACATAATTTTAAACTGACAATCATAATTTTGTTGTATCTTAAAACCTATAAAATACTTTTCATCTTATCTTTTCTTGAATCATTTTGATTGTTAAAATAATACAATTTATGATTTTCTTTTATTTGCATTTCTATAAATTTTATTTTATTCAACCATTTTTTGTCCTTCTTTCTGAGACACTTACCTTTTCACAATTGAGATTTGCTCAATATAACATTTAACCAATTTTCATGTGTTGTAATAACTGATATACTTGTTTTTTAATGTCTTATAGGTAATTCTTGTAATCTCTAAGAAATCATAATAGTCATTTACTCTATATAGATTATGTAACCATCAAGCTAACTCTCTTAAAAGTCTATATTTACCTTTTATATCATTTGCAACAATCCTAACTTAAGATGCAAAATTATAATAACAAGTTACTATAGGTGAGGACATTTTAGACAGTGGGCAAATTAAAAATAAAGACCATTGGGCTTCATAATAAAATGAATGTCTAAGAATGTATTTCTGTTGCACCTATAGTAAATAACAACTTAGCCTGCTATAAAATTTCTGACTTGAGTTATCCTTCATCCATAACAGGGAATTTGATTTTGTTCATTTTCTACATGGATACATGTAGAAATTTTTATTTGCTCTCAAAATCAAATTTGTAATGGAACAAATCTGTTCATCACATTTTTAAATTCATTTTTCCTGAAGTTCTGTTACATTTGAAAATTAAGTGTTAGTTTTTAAATGTTGTGTGTTTTTTTATGGTTTCAGATCCATTTTTCTGGTGCCTGTTTTTGAAGCCCAAAATATCTGTACATGAAACTTCTATTCTCTGCCCTCCTATCTATCAACTTAGAGTTTATAGTTTTAATTCCTTTATCCTATTATTTCAAGTTTTAGGAGAGAGTCTCAAAATTATCCTCTTCATCGCTAATTTAATTCTCGACAGTGTTTATTTTGTTCTTTAAGGCTTCCAATACAATTTAGACTTTACTGTGACATTTCAGCATTGTTTCTTTATCTTTTCCAGATCCCTTTTGTACTTTTGCCTTTCTCTCAACCAGCTTCATTCATTGCTCAATCTGTGTCTTATTACATTGAGTTTTATTAAGAACTCGAAGCAGAAAGAGAAAAACATTTATGTTGGCTTCTGCTTTTCCTCTGCCCATCCAGAGCTATGTTCTTTTATTTTTTATGTTATAGATCATTTTAAAAAGATTTTTTCTGTTATTGTTTTTTATATTCTCACTCTTGAATATCAGCTCTTTCAAGCCATACTTTCTCAAAAGTGGGTAGTTGAAGATATTCCCTCTAGATTGACTCACTGTCCACCTAACATGGTTAGAAGTTTCCTGTCCAATTGTAAAAGGCAGATCTGGTCAATATAATTTGGTATGACTTGTTCAGAGCATCCTGGGAGGCTTAGGGTCAGGGCTCCCCCTGAAAGCACTCCCAGTGAGAGGAAGTGTCTCTGCGCATCCTTGTGTTTGTTGGAAGGTGCTGTGGGGCCTCCAGTCCAAACAGGTTTTCTGTCTGAGTTAATCAATATTTCAAGCACCTCTTGGCTTTGAACCAAAGAAGCCCTGGCACCTACCGGCTTTCATTGTGGGAGCACCTTGTGTCTTATTCATATGCAGGTGATCTACTTTAGGAAATGTGACTGCTTGCCAGTGCTTCCCAACCATCATGAACATCACCCTCACAGTCAGCCATGGCCCTTCTCAATTAGGAGGCAGCAGAAGTTCCCTCAGTACTCTTGCAGACCACTCTGGCACTTCCTCCAGGGAAAATGGAGGCGTCAGACTGCCCTCCTTCAATCTGGGCTCAGCGATAGCATAGGCAGCAGTGATTTTTTGAAATGTCTGTGGATGACACTCACTCTAGTTTCTAGGTGCAAGCTTTTATGTTATCTTTTCTTACAATTAAAAATATTTCTCAAACGTGTAATCCAGGACTGAAAAATGGAGGATTCTAATTCTAATTTCAAAACTCTCTCCAACTCAGAAACCCGCTTATTCCTTTAAGCATGGGTAATTGAAAGGTTAAGTGAAAAATCAGAAGAGAAAATAGTGACCAGGTGAGAACGTGGAAGCACTGCTATAACTGTGACAAAAAAAATGTAATGTGATGTTGAAAAGAGCTACTTAGACTCCCCATGTGTAAAGTGCTTTTCTCTGTCCTCTGCACAACTGACTCACTTGATTCATGTACCATCGAGTTCCTCAGAAAAACATTGACTGATTCCCCCCAACCCTAAGTTCCTTTAGCTTGTAACTGCTCTCCTCACTTAGGTGTGCTTGTACAAAAATCTATTTATGTCAATTCCATTTACATTTTATCATATGCCTAATAAAGTATCACACAGTCAATTAAATACAAACATAAAAAAAGAAAGTTCTGTTTCTATGAAAACTAAGTTAAATGCTTTGAAACTTTGGAAGGATTGTTGGTAAAATAGATTGTGAATTAAAAGTAAGCAAGACAATTCTAATGAATCAAATAGGTTTAATAGTAAAAATAAATTGAATTGCTTCAACTGTATTATTAAATTATAGATCCACATTTAATAGAATCAAAACTAAAAGTCAGAACCAACGAATTATGGAAATGTTTATGTGAGAAGATGATTCAGAAATCTAGTTAATGAATACATGAAAGAAAGGCATTGTCATTAAAACTTATGAACTAACTGTCTTAGTCCATGCAGACTGCTCTAACAAAATACCACAGACTGGGTGGTTTATAAACAACAGAAATTTACTGGCCACAGTGATGGGGGTTGGAAAGTCCAACATCATGGTGCAAGCAGATTCACTGTGATGGCTAGCAAGAGCCCATTTCCTAGTTTATAGATATGATTTCTTTCTGTGCCTTCACATGGTGGAAGCAATGAGGGATCTCTTTGGAACCTCTTTTATAAGGGCACTAATCCAATTCATGAGGGTTCCACCCTCATAACTTAAGCACCTGCCAAAGGCCTACCTCCTATTAATATCACCTTTGAAGATTAGCATTTCAATTTATGACTTTTGAGGGGATACAAACATTCAGACCATATCATTGCATTTATTTTTCTGGATATCATTATTGCAGAATACAAAAGTGCAAAGGCAGTTTTCTCTTTGCCAGTCTTTCAGTTTTATTCCCTAGTTCATATTCTCTCCCTCTCTTTCTCCATCCCTCTTTCCTGCTGTCTCCCTCTTAACTCCATCTGTCTTTCATAGTCTCTCTTTCTGTCACTGATTTTGTTACCTTTGCTCCCTGTTTCTCTGGATGTGACTTTTAGGTTTTCCCTTCTCCCATTTGTCCCTCAGAACCACGAGGGACATGATTTTCCCTGTTCCAGACACTACAGAAGAACTAATGAAGTATGAGTAGCAGACTGACAACACGATCTTTGAGGAACCATAAACTTCATCAAATCCCACAGGCATTTGCTGGTGAGCTACTGTTAAGCCAGGCTCCACCATCTCTCTATCTGATATTTCAGCTCTCTTAATCAGAATTAGACCTTCATCTCTGGCTGTACCTGAAATTCAGACCTGGAAGGTTTTTTTTGTTTTGTTTTGTTTTTTAATACATTTTATTGATTTTCTAGAGAGGAAGGGAGAAGGATAGAGAGTTAGAAACATCAATGAGAGAGAAACATCAATCAACTGTTTCCTGCGCACTCCCTACTGAGTATGTGCCTGCAACCAAGGTGCGTGCACTTGACTGGAATTGAACCTGAGACCCTTTGAGTCCACAGGCTGACGCTCTGTCCACTGAGCCAAACCAGTTAGGCAAGCCTGGAAGTTTTGAAGGACAGACACAGAAGAAACATATACTAGAAAATCTGTTTTCAGACTCCGCATTGGTTGACAAAAAGTCTATTTAAGTATGGAATCATAAGAAAATACATATCTACTTCAAACACTCCATTTCATTGCTGTGTTAAACCGGGTGAATGGTGTTCTTAAGGAAACACTGCCCTTCCTCCAGGGCCCTAGATGAAAATAAAATCCTTAGCTGGACAGACCAGGCTCTGATTTATACCTGCATTTCTTTTCTTTTTAAAATATATTTTATTGATTTTTTTACAGAGAGGAAGGGAAGAGAGACAAAGAATTAGAAACATTGATGAGAGAGAGACATTGATCAGCTGCCTCCTGCACGCCCTCTACTGAAGATGTGCCTGCAACCAAGGTACATGCTCTTGACCAGAATCGAACCTGGTCAGTTCTGCAGGCCGACGCTCTATCCTCTGAGCCAAACCAATTTCAGCTATACCTGCATTTCTAATGCAGTTCTATCCTAGCTCAAGAATCCACACACACAGTCTCCCCATTAAGTTGTCTGGTTTTGTGGACAAAGCATAGGATGTAGAATAAATAAAATTTCAAATCAAGACTCTACTTTCTCATCTATAAAATGGACATACCTTACCTAATAGGGTGACTGTGAGGATAAAATGAGATTAAAATATACATCATGCTCAACCAATTGGTTTGGGCATCCAATAAAAATAATTGCAATAAATCCTGGGAGAATTTTCCTCTCTCCAACATTATGACTACTCTAGATCCTATGCCATATGATCACAAAACTCAAAACATTGAGATTCGCTGCATACAGACATCAGCACTATTAAACTGTACCATGTATAGGGAGGTATTGCAATTGAGTCCAGATTATTGTTTGAGCCTGTGTTATGTGGAGACACCTGGACTGACCATGTAATAGTGAGAGTTTTCCCTATGGGTCCTTTCAGAGGTAGATAGAGTAAAAAAGAATGCCACATCCCTTAGACAGTGGTAGAAGTCTGAGATGGAATCTTCCCCTTCCTCCCTACACAACTCTACACAAAGATGATGCCCCAGAGGAAGAAAAATCATTCTCCTGTCAAGGACAAGTAGGTCACTGAGATGCCTTGATGGAAAATTCCAGCCCCTTTTCTCTCCTAGTACATACACACTACATACAGTATCTTTTCAATTGTGAAAACAGAAGTGCCTCTTCAAAATGAATTTATGTGACAGTCTAGGTAAGAGTACAGTATGGGCTTTTGAGTCAGACCCATTTGGGTTCTACCACTGAAGTAGCTGTGTGATGTTGGGAAAGTCATTCAATCTCTCTGAGCCTCAGCCAAGTGTCAGTTAAAACTAAAAATATCATCTTTGCAGGGAATTGTTTAAATGAAGTGATAGTATAACACAGTTCCTGGCACACTTAGCAAATGACCAGTAAGAAGATGCGGTGGTGGTAGTCCTACAGTACATGCAGTTACTGCTGTTGTTACTGCTGTCATTGCCTGACCTGGGATTCAGGCACCACTGCCCTAGACCGTGGGATGAGGAGGAAATAGGCAGCTCTCAATATGACTTTGTCCAAGAATGAAGGCTCACTGGGCTTTCTCTCCTTCTCCTTCCTCTTTCAAAAAAGGGTAGTGAATATTTGTATGGGCTCCGCAGAATGGGAATGAAATCTGCACCAGACTCTGCACCTACCACCCTCCCCAGGGAGACCTGGCAACCTCAGAGGCTTTGTCAGCCCCACACCAGCATTTGGGATTTTGAAATGGAAATGATGGATGACTTTATTCTGCACCCTGGCAATCTCAGCCCTTCCAACAGTTCCAACGGCTTCTAGCCATAACCCTGTGATTTGAGAACAATGAATCTTAATATAATTGAGTTAACTGTATCATTTTTAATGTAAGACAATCTTGATTGCAGCCAAAGGGCACCATTAATACGCTGAAGGAATGGCCGAGATTTTAGCATGTGAATGTTGTACAGAAAATAGAACTAATTAGCACTAATTTAATTCGAAGATTAAAGAAAATTCTCCTTTTAATTTTTAATTTAAGACAAACCATTTTACTCTGAACAAAGAAAGAATAATAAGTACATTTTTTCCCCATCTGAAAGGCAATTTTTACTTTTGCATTATTACACTAATATGGGACTGTGGGAATCCTGACCCCATTAGAGATCAAATAATCAGCATTTAATTATTGACAGCAAATTAATATTTAATAAAGACACAAGGGTTCTGGTATGTGAAAGAAATGCACCAAGGTTCTGCTGACCCAGAAATGTCCAGAAGGGCCCTTATTCAGGATGTGATCTCCTTGCTGAGGGTAACAAGTCGGGATCCCCAAAGGGTCGTGGCAGTTTATTTCCATCCCAACTACTAAGATGAGGAGCAGGAAGGCCAGAGTCTGAGCTATTGTCCCTTACAGTTCCTACTCCACTCCCCCACTGGTTCTTCCTTAATCAAGCACTTAAACTAAATAATAAATACATCGAATGTCATAACCAAAAGGAGGACAGTCATAATAAAAAATAAAAAATAAAAGAAGTGGCCGACCCCCCTCTTTATTCTTCAAAATAATACTGACTTTTCTTTGCTGTGGGACTGCTTGTCAGGGATAATTTCTAACCAAAGAAGACATAATGGATTTACAATGAAACTTCAGTGCTTTACTACAGCCTCCGGAAGATTCTGAAAATAAGCACTATTACATTAGCAGTCCAAAGAAAGCCAAGGAAAAGCTGTTAGTCGATTTCCCGAGAAAGCTGGAGCTATGTGCAGAAAATGCCTAAAAACAGCTCTAAAAACCTGCTGCCATCCCTTCGGATCTCAGCAAGGAGAATCTGACCAGCCCTTCTCTGGACCTGTTGAACTGGTGGCAGCTGTCCTGAAATAGGATGTCCTTGAACCAGGATAGGAGGCTGAAGATTCACCAGGGGCTGCCTGGCTCCAGGCCTCAGACCCTCAAATTATTTTTCAGGTAGCCACCTTCAGGGCTTACCATTTGAACACAGAAGGCAAAGCCATCCTAAGTACTTGGAGATACCAAGTTCGACTGACATGCTGGGTCTGTTGATAAGATAGAGGAGCTTTCTCAGGGCCACATTCCAGGCAGGCTTCTGGTTGTACTCAACACTGCAATGTTCCTGAGCTCCACACCATGGTTGGCACACCCACTGAAATGTCCATTTGGGTGAGTTCTGGGCTCCTCACCCTTTCCATGTCCAAACTTGACACCTCCACAGGAAGAGAAAACTGTAAATTGAAAGTATAAGCATCATATTCTCTCCCCTCCTTTTGAAACACTTCAACCCCTGCCTTTGGGAATTATGTTTAAAACAATTAAAAGTCTTCATATTGCCTCCCTTCCACGGTATGAGATTTGCCTAGAAATGAAGTTTATTCTAAGATATACAGAGTTGTCATTTCAAGGCTTCTTTTGCATGGAGTCTGCATGCCCTTGAAAGGGTAGAGTCTCTGTAAAGAACCATTTACAAAGTTAACACATTGTGGACCAGTAGTTTTATTGCTAACTTTACCCAGTGGCCAGATAAGTTTCTATTGAATGAGTGCAAAAAAACTGTTTTATGTAAATGTTAAAGGCACACCTTAATATTAAATACCGTTGCATTTTGAAGTTATTAATTACATGTCCTTACAAGCTAATATCTTTTTAAAGTATGATACCCTGTTTCCCCCAAAATAAGACAGTGTCTTATATTAATTTTTGCTCCCAAAGATGTGTTAGGTCTTATTTTCAGGGGATGTCTTATTTTTCCATGAAGAAGAATATGGTACACATTTATTGTTGAACAACAAAAAAAAGGAAATTTATTACTGGTACCTGTACACGGTACGGTAGTAGTTGTCATCACAAACCAGCTCACTGATTGGCCATAGCATAGCCGGAGTTGTTCAGGCAGTGTGAGGTCTCTTTAAATCAGGAGTCAGATGCCTTACAATAGCTTTGGGGGCCTTATATTCCAGTAAGGCCTTATGTTCAGGGAGGCCTTATTATCGGGGAGGTCTTATTTTCAGGGGGATGCCTTATATTACAGTGAGAGGCAAAACTGGAAGTAGATTTTATTTTCGGGGAATGTCTTTCTTTCGGGGAAACAGGGTACTTTGTAAAACACTATGTAATATGAAACTATGAGAATTCTCGTGATCTGTCTACTTAATATAGTGTTGTGCAGAGTGCCCGGGTACACATCATGCTTCACCACTAGTTACTAGTTAGGTGACTTGTATAATGACTTGTTCACTGATTTCATCTGTGAAGTAGGGATAGTCATAGGTAGACTGAGTTAGTCCAGGTAAAGTGATGGCACACAGCAGTGCTAAAGTTCATACATGCAAGTGCACCAGAGACCCAAAATATATTCTATAAACCAAAAACCAAAGAAAAGAGGGCCTCACAGTGGTTGGTATAGCTACATAAATTCTGCTCCATGTAGAGCAGGAGTCTTTGTGGACTGTCTCATTTAGAAGATTGTTTTCTCTTATTAGTTGGGATTGAGACTTCCTCTCTGGGAACTAAGGTCTGTCTTCAGGACATATTGGCTTGAATCTAAGTCAATAGTAACTTACCAGATAATTAATGGATTATCCTAAAAAAACTTCCCCAGGCCTTACTCTAAAATATTCATAGAAGGGAAATGTACAACTTAGATTCACTGCATCCCAAGTATCAGCTGTTGGGGGAAAAGGGATGGATTCTAGCCCAAACCTAACTCCATAGTATGAATGGGGCTTTATATCAAAGGAATGACCATTCACATGGCGAGAGTTTAAGAAACGAGGGACTATCTGAGAGCAGGGAAATCTTAAAGACAGAGAACAAGGCCAGATTGTCCCCACAAGGGGACTCTCCATGGAGGACTTTGTTTCTTCTGTAGTCAGATTTAGGCAAGAGGGGAAATAGAGCCAGAAAGAGAGACAACTTCATGATATTAAGATAAAATGAATGTGTTCAACGGATAAGCAAGAGAAGTAGTCACATGAATGGTACAATTTACAATACTTTTCATCAGGAGTTTCAGTTCAATTTACTGCTTCTAATTCCTCAGTAAAATCTGAGATGACCATACAGCAGTGTGTCAGTTTAGTGCTGAGAACAATGGGTTTGTACCAAACAAGGAAGGGTAACCTAGTCCCACTCACCCCTGTGAAAGATGTAGGATTCTAGTTAGGAGAACAGGTTGTAAGCAGCCTGGTACCAGGTGGAATAGAGAGCAGTTGCAGGAACCTATGAAAGGAAGTGGCCATCAGAGGGACAATTCAGACAACTCAGTTCTGTGTGAATGTACAACACACAACTCTCCCAGTGTAAGCCAGAGATAGGGATCTTCAAGGAAGAGAAGGAGAAGATGCTTTGGGACTGCACCTCTCCTGTGTTTCACATCTTAATGAATGGGAACCCCATCTACATGTCAAATAGCTGGGTGAGAGTGGTGTCATAGATGACTATGACACCATTCTCACCCTTCACATCCACATTGGCTGTTCTATCTTAGTATTAAGCATTTGTCCCTCTTTTCTCAATTCTCCTCTGATCAGAATCAGACCTCATCATCCTCTTTTACTCAATTTTTTTTTATCAACAGTTTTTTTAATTGGTCATCCAATCTCTAGCCTTACACCGTGAGCCCACCTTACCATAAATTTGTAATCATTAAGCTGGAGTCAAATGTGACTGCCTATGCCTCACTCCCTCATTCTCCACAAAAAGCCAAACCTGATTCTGAGCTGGTGACATGGCAGTGGTTAGAAAGGGAATAAGAGAGAGCAAACTCATATGTAAAGCTCTCTGAGAGCTGTTTGCCCATATACAAGGTACAGCTTCCAATGCACTGAGAGAATTAATCTACCATGACAGAAAAGATTGGATGGCTTTCAGCAAGTCAGTGAACTAAGCCTCAGTTGCTTCATTTCTAAAAATGGGATAATTATGTTATTTACTTAGGGCTACTATGAGGTTCTGAACTGGACCTAGCAGACAGAGGAGACAGCACAGACTTGGGGTATGTGTCAAAACCCACAAGCCTTAAAATTGATATGCTTATTCTTGCCAAACTTTACATACCCTGTATCTTATTTTTACCATTTCCTCATTGATAAGCTATACAAGGAAATTTAACATCAGGCAAATATTTTAATTTAATTTAAAATACTCTCTGGCAGACCTAATTCCTTTTTGTAGTGATTAAGCAAGGAATTACAAAAGCATACAGCAGGTGAGCTTAAGCCGTATACATATGTATTGGAACTGGGGGATGAAAGCTGAATGCCTGATTGTATTTTGTCGGTCTCTCAGTGTGTTGACTTTACCATGTTTGAATAAAGCAAGCATGGGTTTAGAAAAAGAGAGCAATTGGACTTGAAATCCTGGGGTGCTTTGATGGATCCAGAAGCTGAGAGTGGCTAGCAATAGAGGTACTATCTACAACAGGCAGCTGCAAACAAGATCACACAACATAGGAGAGTGTCCTGGATCAAGCAACCATGCATGAACACAAGTGTGCTCAATAAATTATAGCTATCGATATCATTTTTATTAACCAAAATCTTTCTTCCATTTCTTTCTTGTGTTGACACAGAGTTAGAAAAACCCATAGTTGTGACGTAAGCCAACTCCCTCATAACAGATATGGAGGTCCACAGAGACCAATCACTGTCTTGATCTGATGCTGACTCCTGCAAGCTGTCTTTCCAGGTTCCTTTATCATCTAGCTTCCAAATGGATTCAGCCAAAGGGAAGTATAGGAGGGAGATTAGAGGGCAGGAAGGGCAGGTGTTTCTCTGCCTCAGGATGATTCTCTTTTGGTAGCTGCATTTCCTCTTTGGCTCCAGCTCACATAGGACAGCCTTTCTTTGTTACAGATTCCACCGGGTGGCCTATAATTCTGCCTTCTCTCTCTGTCACCCCAGATCCAGAGCAGTGGTACCTTCCTTCTAATCTCAGGTTCCTACCCTGAGCTCTGGCTTCTAATCTCTTCCACAAATTCCTACATTAAAACCCATGCAGGATAAATACTTTAATAATTTTTTTTTCTAACTAGGCCATGATTGATGCACACAGTGCCTGGCATATGGCATTTCCACAATATAATTGTTAGGGTCACTGAAAAAGGATGCAGGAGACAAAAGGGTAAAGAATTGTAAATTCATTGTTACACCTACTAGCAGAATGACTGAGACCAAAATGTCATCAGCGGGGCAGAGTAAGGGGAGTGGGATATTTATGTCTCTTGTAAAGGCCAGTCTGAGTAACCAGTCAAACCAGGTACAGAGTGAGGCAAAGTATAAGTGGTCTACTGGAAAGTGGATGAGATGGTTTACTGGAAGCCAAAAGCCATTAATCATGAGGCCTATAAAGAAAATAATGGAACAATCGTCCCAACTAGAGCATAATGGAGCACAATAATCTACCTAACAATAATATTTGTATTATTCTCATTTAAGAATATAGGTATCTATGATACCCATCAAAATTATTATAATTACCGGCTGGCATGACTCAGTGATTGAGCATCAATCTATGAATCAGGAGGTCTCAGTTAGATTCTGGTCAAGGCATATGATCAGGTTGTGGTCTTGATCCCCCATGTGGGGAGAGAAGGAGGCAGTGGACCAATGATTCTCTCTTATCATTGATGGTTCTATCTCTCTCTCCCTCTCACTTTCTCTTTGAAATCAATTAAAAAATTTTATTATAATTGCCCAGTCCCCTTCCCTAAGGAAATAGAAACAGGAAATGAACATTTGTTTAGTGTCTGTCTTATGCCAAGTTCTGGGGTAATTTTTCCAGACATCATATTATTTAGTCCTTATAATAACATCATGCGGTAGGTTTTAGTATCCCAATTTTTAAGAATGAGACAACGATTAAGGAGCTTGGCAAACACCATCACTGGTAGGTCTAGCAGGATTTAAATGCCAGACCTGCTGAGCTTCCAAATAAACCAGTCTCCTTTCACCTACACCAGAATTCTTAAGGTGTTCTTGTTTTTGCTATGTTTTTATTGTTGTTGTAGTTGGCACTCCAAACCACTGTACAAATACAGTCTCACTGTAACCCCCATATGATAAAATGAATAAAGCTCAGCTGCTCAGAGAGCTCTGGTTGGAGCAGGAATGGACCTCAGACTTCACTAGCTCATCTCCCATCACCCCCCACAAGGGCTTCTTGAACCACTTTGGGACCACATGCTCTTCTGAAGTAACCTGATATCTGTTTAGCTCCCTTGAATCAAATTTCTTTCTTCCTCAGCCCATCTTATACTCAACTGCCCAATTAATGTTCCTAAACCTGATAGTATTGATCCCTGCTCAAAGAAGGCTTCCCTTTGCCTGCCAAATTGAGAACAAATTTCTGTGATTGACACTGATGATCTAGAACAGGCCTATCTTACCATAGCCTAACCCTACATCACACTCAAGAAAGAACTATTCCTGCATTCCAAACATTCTCACATTTTTCTGATTAATATTTTTCCACATGATGTTTCTTCCCCCTGGAATATTTGTCTGTGTACTTCCCTTGGCACCTGTCATACTACCATCTAGGCTTTTGTCAACTATAATCCACCTTTTCCATGAAGTCGCCCAGCCTGGAGTAACTTTCCCTTTATTTTGGTTCTAATTGCTCTGTGTGATAATCTCATGATAGTCTAATTCATAGTTATTTGTATGCATGTCATGTCCTCACTTGAGAGTTAAGAATGGTCTGTGTTCCCTACTGCACCTATTTCATATTTTAGGCAATCGGTAAGAGGTTGTTGAATTAAACAGAGTTGACAATATTTAACTTAATTTAGCATCAGGTCAGAAAACTACTCTCCCCTATATTGTAAACTACATAAAGCTTGATATCCCTCCATCCCATCAGTGTCTTCTTTCCCTCCTTGATGCCTCTCTCTCTCTCTCTCTCTCTCTCTCTCTCTCTCTCTCTATCTATCTCTCTCTCTCTCTCTCTCTATCTCTCCTCTCTCTGAGATCATTAACATCAGTTGGTCATTAACATCCCTGACAGAAGGGGGAAATAAGTTAAGAAATATCTGAAACCTTCAAACTAGGAAGAGCCTTTCTCCAGTCTCCCCCAGGAAGGTGCCACCTGAGTCTTCCAGCCCCTAATGAAGAGCAGCTGGCTCCCCACTTCCCCCTTCCCACAACAGAGGCAGTGAGCTAATACCATCTTGTTACTTCTCAATGGCGGTCACCCTCACTCTTTATAAAAGAGTAAAGCGGTTCTAGATGCTGGCTTCAGACAATCCAAGTCCAGGGCCTATCATGTTCATTGCCCTGTTCAAGTTCATTAGATCACTCTTAAAATGTCTGACTGATCCTACTATCCTGCAATCTTCATATCTTCGCATAAGAAGTCCCTTCCCACAACCCTTCTGTCTCTGCCCCATTTCCAGAGTTTACTCAATCAGGAACCTTGGTAAAAGGACATTTAGGCTTAATGGAGGCCAGAATTCATTTGGCAAGGTTTTGTCTTTCTTTCTGTCTCCACATGGTCTCTCATCACTGCTGGGGTCTGCTTCTCCCAGCATCATGCCTTCCTTTGATATTGCAATCCCTGTTCTCCCATCATGGTGACAGATAACATTGCCTTGGTTTGCCCTGGTACCAGCTCTCCCTCTGACCTTTTGTGACCTTTTAGCTTTAAATCCCACCACAGTTTAGTCTCCTTCTCTTAATACAGAATCTCACAACAGAAATTTGATTGACTTGATCCAGATTTTGAACTGATACTCACTGGAGCAATCACCTGTTGTCAGGGTCCTGTGGCATACTCCCATCCCTTTGGTTGGGTAGGGCAGAGGGAGGCTGGCTAAACTTTAATTTCAAAGATGGTTATATAATTTGAGATATTTTTAGGGATCTCTGATGGGACTATTAAGCTTATGAAAACAGGAGAGTAAGTGAAAGAAGGAAGTGAGGGAGGAAAGAAGACAGGAAAAAAGAGTGAGTTGTGTGGGAGAAAGATAATAAAATGCAAAAGTGTTGGACTTCTGCTATATGCTAAGCATAGGTTAAGCTCTTAAGCTTACATCATCCTATTTTAGCCTCACAATAATTCTTCCAAGTAACTATTATTAACTTCCTCTTTTTATATTAAAGGATTCAGTTACAGAAGAGTAGACTGAGGTATCCTCTAGTTAGGGAAAAAAACAACTTGAACTGGGAAATAGCTGACTTCAGAGATCAGGCCTGATGGCAGTTTCATCAGAGGTGGCAGTTCTATGTGATGAGTTTGAAGGAATAACATCAAAAATAGTCTTCCTTAAAACAATCAAAACATGAAGGTCAGGGGGAGAGATCAACCACAGGACTTGTATGCATGCATATAAGCATAACCAATGGACACAGACAGCAGGTGGGTGAGGGCATAAACGGGAGTGGGGTGGGAGGGGTAATGGGGGAATAAGGACGCATATAATACCGTAATCAATAAAGAAAAAAATAATCAAAACAAAAGTGTGAGTATTGAAGAATGTTAATTGATATCTCACTGCACTGGTTACTTGTGCCTGATGGTAATTATTAGTAGCTCAGTAAGTTTCATTAGAGACCTATTGTGCTGCTGTTGGCAAAACAACTTTTGCTTCGCATGTTCAATAATTAAAAGCAGGAAAAACAAACATCTCTGTGGAGCTCTGAGTGTATAACTAGCAGTGGTATGTGATTTCTTTAATCAATAACTAAGCTATCTAGGCTGGTTGGGATGGTGGAGATGATGGGCCTCCTTGTCTCCTGATTTCCCTTGCCTGACCTAAACTTAAAAAATCCAACTGGAAATTCGACTTTTCCATAGCCTCTATCTATAACCCTGCCTTTCAATCACAGGGCTATTAAAAAAAAATGTTTTCTAAAAGGGCAAAATTATGACTTTTGTATGTAAATGAATATCCTATATAATAAAAGGGTAATATGCAAATTAACCAAATGGCAGGACGACCGGTCACTATGATGCACACTGACCACCAGGAGGCAGATGCTCAACACAGGAGCTGCCCCCTGAGGGTCAGTGAGCTCCCACAGGGAGAGCACTGCTCAGCCACAGCTGGGATGACAGCTCGCGAGTGCAGCAGCAGTGGCGGGAGCTTCTCCAGCCTCTGTGGCAAAGCTAAGGATGTCCCACTGCAGACATCCCCTGAGGGCTCCCAGACTGCTAAAGGGTGCAGGCTGGGTTGAGAAAACCTTCCTCCTCCCAGCACACAAATGTCATGCACTGGGCCTCTAATAATATAAAAGATGAACATGTGTGAAAGAACTGGAAAAGAGGCTGCAACCTATTCAAAGAAGAACTTAGACAACCATAGAGTTTTACTGAATAAATGAATGTTTAAATAAGTTTACAAAATGTTTTGGTTTTCTTAGGGGGTGGGAGGGGAGAGTCAATTAAAACTATACTGGACAGAATTTATTTGCATCTGTATAGATAAAAATTATTTTGCATTGCCATCATTTATAATTTACATTGTAAAATAGCTCAAGGACTATAAAAAGCTAAAATCAAATAAACCTTAAAAGTGTGCAGTTTTCCACTGGATACATCCAATCATCTTCTTGGCTTATTCCTTATGCGGTACAGAGAAAAACATGTGCTTTTGGGTCAAATCTAGGTTCAAATTAACTCTACTACTCATTTGCCTTTGACAGGTGATTAAATCTCTCTGAAACTCAGTTTCCTTATCACTTCATAGGCTTAAGATAAAGATCAAGTTAATAACTAAGAGCTTAACATGGAACACAGTAATACCCAGTAAGAATTAATTGCCATATGCCTTTCACCCAACTCAGCATTCCAGGGACTCCAGAAATTACCAGGAAGGCTGTGTTAATAAAGTGGACACTGAACACACCCTCAGATCCACATATCTCTCTGGCCTTTGACAAAATGATACAGAACTATCACATCACCATAAATGTCTTCCTCAGCCTGCAGCTGAGCTGAGACTTAACAGTAGGCATGCAATCAAATGCTACCAGAGGCTGTGATTCTCAGAGAGCAAGAGGGGTAAGAGGCAAAAAGAGAGACAACATCTCTGCTTGAGGTCTTCCAAATCCTCAAAGATAGCACATAAGGGATTCAGACCTGGGAGGAAAAATATAGAAGAGCATGGAAGCTCACCTAATATAGCAACCTATCATTTCTGGAAGTGCTGATTACAAATAGTCACAACTCTATTTCCTTCAACTAATATAGTGTTCATCTATTCTATGACCAAAGCAACAGGGCACTGTGAAAGGTGGTGTGGCCAGCGGTTCTGATCACAGCCATTGAAATCGGTTGACTTGGAACTGAATCCTAACTCTGCCACTCACTAGCTCTGTGATCTTAGATGACTTCATTCATGTCATTGGCCTCAAGTTCCTCCTTTGTAAAAAGAGAATAACAATGGCAACCTACCTTAAGTGTTATTTTCAGGATTAATGAAAAAAATATTGCAATGGGCTTAACAAATAGATGAACAATATAGGGCAGTTATAATAAAGTAGAGGCCTGGTATATGAAATTCATGCACTGGGGGGAGGGGAGTGTCCCTCAGCCCAGCCTGCACCCGCTTCCAATCTGGGACAGCCTTGAGGGATATCTGACTGCTCGTTTAGGCCCAATCCCATGGACAGTCGGACATCCCTGTCACAATCCAGGACTGCTGGCTCCCAACTGCTAACCTGCCTGCCTGCCTGATTGCTCCTAACCACTTTTGCCTGCCAGCCTGATTGATGCCTAACTGCTCCTCTGCTGGTCCAATTGACCCTAAATGCCCTCCCCTGCAGGACCAATTGCCCTCAACTGTCCTCCCCTGCTGGCCTGATCACCCACAACTGCCCTCCCCTGCTGCTATTTTGTGGTGGCCATCTTGTGGTATCCATCTTGTGGTGACCATCTTGTGATGATGTAGGGGCAGCCATCTTGTGATGACATGGGGCAGCCATCTTGTGATGACGTGAGGGGGAAATGCCACTTAGGCTTTTATTAGTATAAATAAATGTGGAAAGGGAGTCTATGTCTGCATTTACACTCATTTAGGAATACTTTCCAACAGAGCTGATGGCAGGACTTTAAAATCTAAGGTAAGGAGAACTAAGAAAAGGAGAATCTCCACCACCTAGAATATTTCATCTGTACACGTCCAATGAGTTGGTCATATGGCTTAGAAACAGTCTCTCAACTGCTCAGAGCGGGTATGACTAGAGATGCACAGCCTGTATCCACACTAGTCCAGCCTGAGTATTCCACAGGTGCCTATAGGAGCTGAAGGCCTCATATTCCTTCAATAATCATTGAATGGGTATAAAGGCTTGTTTCCAGTCAGAAAGAAAGCACCTTTAGAGGAAGTTCTATTGGCTTGTGTCCATGTGTGGACCTTAAGCCATCAATACCCTCTGAGAAATCCTAGCTTTGTCCTCACTAGACCACTAATATTGAGAAGCATCAGCTGGCTGGAGCTTCCTTGCTCTGATCTTAGCATTGGGGACTTTGAAAAGAAGGCATAACCTCCTCCTGTGCCTGTCTGTCACTTGCATGTCAATCACTTCCTGCTGAGACTTGATCTGTATATGCCATCCTTTTACTTTAGGCCTCTATTCCCTGTCTAGCTACCCCACAATTACAGGTGAGCAAGTCTGTGTAACAAACCCCTGACAGTTCATTGACACTGACCTTCTATGCAGCTTTGCCTCTCCTTCTCATGGACCACTTGGAGTCTGTGTTCTCTTAGAGAAGACACCAAGGAGAGACCCCCCAAATATGTCTAGGGCAGATATGAGAGCCATAACCTTAAATACCTGCTCTCTGACAAACTGCAAGTGTCATTTTCTCTATCGTCCAAGAAGTTTGAGTGCCAAGGTGAAGTGTGTACCCTAATTCAGCAAGTCCTAATGAGACAGAGTTTCCCACCTGGAGATTGGCACAATCTTAATAGGTCATTGGTTGTGTCCATGAAAGTGATCTGTTCCAAACCAAAATAAATAAACAAATCTGCGTATTAAAAGGGAATGAGAAGACTCTGCATGAGGCTTACTTGTTTATTCTAGAAAGAAACCACTGAAATGTAAACAAAGGATGTTCTCCACAATGTGAAAGGAAAATACTTTCAGAGATAGGTGGGTGAGTATAACTTATTATTTTCTTATGTATGTAACAAAAATCTACCCAGAGATCTAATGATGGATCAATCATTTTCTTAAACCAAAGAGCCAGAGAGAAAAACAGGCAATAGATTGCAGAATGGAGACCTTCCCCAGGAACTGAGTCTTGAAAACTCTGGTCCAAAAGGCCAGATAACTCACTCTACTCCCCCATGAGCCCTGAGGCTGCTCCTGGTCTCACTTTGCTGCCCAGCCTAGTGGGTGCCTGTAGATGGGTGATAAGTTAAGCAAGGCTAATGTCAGATCAGGTATGATGGAGAGTGTATATCCCTTCTTGAGATTCTTTATCACTCAGAGTGAGTGTTTTATTGCCCTGCATAGAGGTTGCCATAAAACACCATTTTAAGGAGCTTGAGGCCATATTTCATCCATTAATGTCCTCTTGCCCCAAGAGGCAAAACAAACTAGCAGGTGGCTCAGGATTAACGTCTTTATTACAGATGACCTCACTATTGTGTTCTCTATAAAGAAAAAATATTACAAAGCATTAACGCACTTTAACTATTAAATTAATACAGATTTATGGCTCATATCCGGATCTAAATTTCTTGGCTTGCAGAGTCGTTATTTTTCTGTGATTTTTTTGACAATATTGCTAATGGGGACCAGAGCAAAATTGATATGAACTCTGATGGTGGATGTATGAATTCAGAGAGGCAGCAGGTTATGTCTCTTCATAAATCACTCTGAGGTCAGTTGTGAACTAGAACTTACACTAGTATTTTTAGTATTTGAGCAATAGCCACAGAAGGATATTTAGCCAAGAGGATGCAAGTGTTAAGATTCTAATATTTACTTTGTTCTGACAAATGGCAAACATGAAGACTGTGCTTTCATTACCTGGAGAGGCTTTGGTGCATAATTCCCCCTGCCCCCACTCTATCTCTAATGCTTAAAGTAGCCATTACTTATTTTATCTCGATGGATTGCTATTGGGTGTTATTTGTGCTCCTATATGTTATGAATGGAAGTTGCCTTCATTCCTACTCAGATATTTTGGTTTCTGAACGCTGATATACTCTGCTCACTATTAAATAAGATGCAAAGTATTAATTATGTTGTTAATTACCAGTAAGTACCGTAAGCCCCAAAGCTTGGTAAAAATGGGTCATAGAACGGGTCTTAGGATTAAGGATGAACATAGTCTTCCTTCTTCCTCCCAGATCTAAAATTTTGGGAACTCACAATCATTCATGCTTTAAGGGAGTGAAAGAGAGAAATGACCTATATCTCAGTCTACTGATTTTACCGCATGGGTGAGAAAAGGGCAGGAAACTCAAGATGAGATGAGAGGTAAAGTAGGCATTTGACCTTGAACACAGAGGCTCCTTCCCCTGGGGTAATATGGCCCTCAAATGTAAGGTTTTTTTAATACTTGGGTGAGCAATTTCTTCTCTATGGGAAAATGTGGGTATGCAACAGTGGTTCCTGGAGGAGAAGAGAAAAGGGTCATTGAAAATAAGTCTTTGCTCCCCCGGAGCTTGCAGTGGAGGGGGGGAGGGCGCGAGGAAGGAACCCTAGTAAAAAGTAAAACATAGAGCCTCATTTCAGAAGATATGCAGAACCATCCAGCCCAAGTTTCATGTATCATTTAGGGTGAGATAAGTGGGTCCTGAATATACATAAACCATGCCTTGGCTCAGTAACTTTCTCCCTGCTAAGTCTTGAAAGAAATATATGTATATGAAATAACAGCAAAGCATCTTAACAGCAAATCTGCTCTTTTATAACAGCTATGGCCCCACATTCCAACACTGAACTCCAGCCATCTAGGCTGGCCTGGGAGGAAGAACACTTGGATTAATCTCAGACCCCCACTGACTGTCAAGAGAAAAGGAACATCACAATGGGAGCAGTGAGCCCATGTGTCTTAGAGGTGAGGTTGAGGAGGGAACTTCACCAGCTCCTCCTATAAGTCATAGAAGCCCCTTTGAAATTGCCACTTTCGGAAATCAACAAAGGGCATTTTAAAAATAGGATATAAGAAAGAGACAGGGTTTGTTTAGCCATGAATTGACACCTAGAAAGGAGACAAGTGGGATTTCTTCAAACGCCACCACTGTTATAGCTGCCACCTAAAGAGCCTAAATCTCAGCTTTGGTAGTTTCCAAGCAAGAACGTCTCCTCCTCATTCGGCTAAGATCAAGAAGCCCTCTCTTCTTCTTCCCTTTTCCATTCTCACCATGAAAGTCTAGAGACCAGTCATAAGAGAGAGCTCCAAAAAACATCCCACCTATTGAAAGAAAACTCAGGTCTCAGCAGGAGAGGTGGACAGGAGCATGTCCCTGCTATGTTTTGATGGCTTTGGTCCCTGGAATAAGGAGGCCAACTGAAAAAGAAATGTTTAAAAAGCCTTACTGAGAGACAATGTGAAAACCCACTGGTACCAGTGTTTCTTGATCTCTTCCAAAAATATAATCCTAAGAAGCATAAGAGACAGTTCTCTTTCTCTCTCCCTCTAATATATATCCATTGGCACCTAGTCAGTGTGGGCATATATATGTATGCTCTTCTATATTTTGGGCATGCAATAGGTAATCAGATGCATAGATGTTGGTGTGCTTGCATGTACATCTCTTACCCCTGTATGTAGGCATGTGTGTTCTATGCATATCTTGCACGCAGTTTTGTATGTGTACACACCCAGGTGTATTGTACATAACCTGGAAGGCATGTCAAGTGCATGTACAAGTGCACGTGTGAGTTGTGTGTCTGTGTATGTGAGTGTGGGTTCTTAAGCCCTACCATGCACCAGGCTGTTTGCAGCCAATGTTGAGTTGCTAATGATTTTAATGAGAGTGCCTTCTGGATTCATATTTTTTTAATAAAATACATCACACTAAAACCAAATCAATGAGAAACATTAATTAGGGCCTTTGTAGATGCCTTCTGTGGGGGTGTTTTTCTTTTGAAAAGCACCAGACGAAGAATGCTGGGCTTTATTTAAGCTAAGTTGTTTGACATTTAGATGAGAGAAAAAAGGGGAAGAAACTAGCCAGCCCAGGAACCATTTTTGACAGCTCTTTGTCATGCAAGGGAGAAAAAAAGGCACTGGCTGTGAGAGTCTACTTTGAAGCCCTAGAAATTTGTAATGAAAAATTTAAGATACAAGAGAGGCAGAAAGATGAGCTATTCACAGGGCTCTGCATATATTAACACTTGTAATGCAAACTAAAGGTTTGCTATGTGTTTTTGTAATTTGGTCACTAATAAATATCTTCCAGAAGCACTTTGATTTCCTGAGCTATGGTATGGAGTTCAAATCCATTAAAAAGTAAAAGAAACAATTGGCATTGGACTCTGGGCCCTGATTAGGGAACCATGCACATCAATTATTACAGGCAGACCACTGACTGATTTCAAAGGATGCTGGAAGCCCTTGTGTGCTTGGACAAAGCCATGCATCTGCAGACATCTTCA
The DNA here is from genome assembly GCA_011751065.1 of Lasiurus cinereus. Lineage (NCBI taxonomy): Eukaryota > Metazoa > Chordata > Mammalia > Chiroptera > Vespertilionidae > Lasiurus > Lasiurus cinereus. The sequence goes on from JAAGEH010000135.1 coordinate 2,268,754, forward strand.
CCACAACCATACTTCATGCCAACCTTCAGATCAGCTCATCCAGAAGACCTGATCCCTCCTCTTCCTCAACCACCTGGGCATGATTACTGACACTTCTCCCCAGAGCCAGAAAGGAGCTGTGGATCTATTGAAGATGTTCTCAAAAACAACATCTTCATTACTGAAAGGGCAGAGTTTCTGTAATGTTGAGATAACTTCTGCAGATTTGTGATACTGTAGGCCTAGAGCAGTGGTCGGCAAACTGCAGCTCACAAGCCACATGCAGCTCATGAGCTGTGGTTTGCCACTCTGTTGACTAATGAGTTTGCCGACCACTGGGATAGGGGCTTAATCACAAGGAACAACAACAGCCTGTAATTATTGGAATCAAGAGTCTAGGTCAGTGGTTGGCAAACTCATTAGTCAACAGAGCGGTAAACCGCAGCTCACAAGTCGCAAGTGGCTCATGAGCCGCAGTTTGCCAACCACTGGCCTAGCTCATGCTCCTCTTGCCCAGATCCACTAATTACTGAGCCTTCAGCCATGGTCAGCCTGAGGTGTCTTTGCTACCTCTTTCTAGATCTTCCAGTGTCCTGCCCAATCCTTTTTTTCTTTCTTCTGGAACTTCTATTTCCTAGCTAACAAAAACCCAACACTTCTTCAATATTATCTTCTTGTCGCTTTATGAGTATACGTGCTATGCTACCAGGAGTGTGTGCTTGGAAGTCAGATGGACTTATGCTCCAACCCCACATGAAAATTTAAGGGAGATGGAGCACAGAGGCCAAGAAGTATGGGTGCCTCCAGTCTGAGCTCTAAGCTTTGGCCCCCATGCTGAAGTACCAACATTCAGTGCCCAGGTCTAACTAATACTCATTGCCATGTCCCTGGACTCCTGCTCCAACTATACTGAATTTGGTCTCTCTTAGAAAAATTTTCACCCAGAATACTCTGAGTTACTGAACTTTACAGATCAATCCCAGAACATACCCTATGGGTTTCCTCTGATCCCTCCAGTAGTAACAATATACTAGATCTGGGTTTTTCAATCTCTGTTCTATTGACATTTAGGGCTAGATAATATTTTATTGTGATGAACTGTCCTGTGCATTATAAGATGTTTATCAGCATCCCTTGCCTATTTATTCATCTTCAAAATGTAACAACATCAAGTTAATTGCAGACCCATGAGGCCCAATGTGGGGATCCAGGGTCCAGGCAATGTGCCTCTAAACCAGAGTCATGGATTGTGAGGCTGGAGAAAAATCACCAAAGGGCATGAACTGGAAGGTGTGGCATCTGCCAGGTACCTGGTAGCAGAAAGCATATTTGAACTGGTAATTTAATGAGAGTTTAACAAAAGAACTATGTATAAGGGTGTGAGCAGGTTTTAAGGAGACAGTCCTCTTAGACTAATAACAGTTAGAAACCACTCTTACCTCTATGCCATAATGGGAAGGGAAGGGAGAAATTAAACAAAAAGCTGTATGGAAAGGGTTTTCTGAGAAGAACTCTGGAAAATAGCTACCCAAAGTGGCCCAGGAGGGAAAGAGCAGAAAAGAACCTCCTTGACCCCATTCCTCTTCCAACTTCATTCTTTCCTCTAGAAGCAATGGAGCCATTGAGGCCATTCTGATAGGTCAGACTCCAAGAGAACAGAATAGAGTGTAGAGAGAGTGAGGGATTGAAGGCAACAGAAAATATTCAGCACAGGTAAAAAGAAGAAAAGATGAAAGGTGTCCAACAGAGGATTTCTGGGCTGTGACTATAGCCATGACACATTCAAGGAAGTTAAGAAAACAATCAGAGACAAAGCCTACAGCAAGAAAGGGAAAGGCTAGATAATTAGCCTAAAACAAGCAGTGAAAAGTGATCTGGTGGAATCCTAAATGCCTAGTGATGGCAGTGGTGGCTTTGTGTGAGCAGCAAAACTCACTTCTGAAGCCAGAAGTTTTGTTTGAAGGAGACCACAATGGAGGAAACTATGTCCAACCAAGACTCTTGGGCTGTTGGTTCCAACTTTCCTGTTCATATTTTATAAATGTCCAGCCAAAACTGAATTTATACCAGATTATATACCTCCTGAGGGCAGAAATCTTGTATATTTGTCTGTGTATTCCCCAGTGTCTGACATGGTTCAAGCTCTGGGATGCCCGCATCTGCCCAACATAGTCCTATGGCCATTATGTGTGAGAAGAGTTCAAATCATCAAGTTGTACACTTTAAAATATATACAATTTTTATCAGTCAATTATTCTTCAATACAGATGTGAAAAAAGAAAAAAGAGTTCCCAAGAGTCACCGTCAAAGCAAAGGGCCCTGCCTTCTTTCTTTCCATTCGGCAGAGGGAAGAGTCCTTCCCACAGAATGAGTACAGTGCAAGAAGGGCCCGAGTAACCTGCCCACACATCCATCTATTTCTCAGGGCACCTGGAAGCAGGAAAAGAAGTAGGAACTTGAGGGTACAATATGTACAATATTTCTTGTCCCCCAACCTAGACAAACTATCAACTGGGCCCACATTTGGAGAAAGCCACTTGGCCATCCTCCCAGAAGCAGGCATTACAATCCTGGCTTATTGCAGCTGGCAGAAGGAAAAAAAGAGATGTGCTCCTCCATGGTCCCAGCACCTCATTCCTCAGACACATTCAGTCTAGGCACCAGGTCATAGACTGAATGTGTGTGACCAGCTTCCCTTGGTTCTGACTCCTGCAACAAACCTAGCCACAGGCTGAACCCAACGTCTAGGGTAGGTGCAAATTGTCCAGAGACCAAATCCTTAGGAATCCCTCTCTCTAGACCTTCTTTTCCTGGGCAAGGGGATAAGGACCTAGCACAAATTGCCTCTGCAAAATCCGCGGAGATTTGGAATCCCAGATTAAAAACATTGATTGTGCCTTTACTCTGAGCTTGGTATGATGAGGTCATTCCGAAACCTTAAAAGTAATGTTACCTTAAAAGAATTATAGTCCAGCAGGATAGATTTTTAAAAAGTCACACACATATACACATGTTTAAATTGATTTCCAATAGAAAGGGATCAGTAGGGGAATTCAGAAGAGAGATATCCCTTGCTCATAAGTGTGAGCCCATGGGGTGGAGAAGGTTGATGTGGGCAGGTGAGGAAGAGGTAAAGAAGGGGTACTTAAGCCATACATTGCCTATAGCAGATCTCATCAACTGGGATATCCACATCTTTTGAATCATATCTATTATCTAAGACCTTCCTACTCCCTTCCTGCTATCCCTCCTATGTGTGATCGCTGGAAAATTTTTAGGAAGATATTCTATCAATGTTGGTTAAATAGCTCTGTCTCTTGTTCTCCATTTAAAACTAACTTCTTAACTAAGACACCATCTCTGGACATAAATGCATTTATGTGTATTAATTTTTGCTCTACTTAGTAGAGTGGTCACTTAATTAAATGTCTTCAGTTGTTTTATTGAGGAAAAAACATTCTCTCCCCCCAAGGCATTCCTCCTTCCCACTTAGCTCCTCTGTTGTGCTGTGAATTTGAACATACTATTTGTTGCTTTCCATTCAGTTCATTTGTAACCCCAATGCCACTGCATTTGTAGGAACTGATATTAAAAAGTAATATCTGAGGCTAAAGTCGCTAGACTGTTTAGTAGATTTTTAAATTGAAACCAAAATTATACAGATTTTTCATTCTGATAATTCCACCAATTCACTAATTCTTTAATCTTTACAGGTCATTGAACAGTTCCACATTAATGAGATGTAGTTAAGAACAAATTTTACACTTTTTCCTTTTTTTCTTGAAAAATGTTTCCTATCATTTGTAAATTAGAAAGAACTTGTTCCATTTATGGTCCATTTATTTAAAATAATCGAATGCATGGGATCTGGCTGAACACTGTGTGTAATGATGCTTTTAAACAAATTACCATTTATTTATAAGCAAGAAATAGACTTTTAAAAAGCACCCAGACTTGGTTACATTATTAATGGTGTTCTCCAAGCCCAACAGCTCTGGGGTATATGTGTGTATGTGTGTGTGCATGTGTACACACTCACATGAATGTGGATTTTATTCCAGTGAGAAGGCTGAGGATTGGGGAGTAAAACCAAAACAAGGAAAAAGGCTTCTAGAAAAGTAGCATGTTTTGCTTTTCAGAAAGTTGAAAACGTTAGTGATATATACCCAGATGATTCATCCCCAAATCTTCACTGAAAATGTGTGGCTCTCATCACAAAAGACCCAAAGCTAAAATGAGAATGAGTTGTAACACAGCCCGTTCGGTGCGCTGAGGATATGCAACAAACAGAAAAAGTCCCAGCTAAGGCAGAAGTGTGTGCAACTGTGCAAAGCCCATCTCTTCCAGCAATGGCCCAGGAGTTGCTACTTAGAGAATAATTGCATTTTTATAAAATGCTGTAGAGTTAATTACTTGGATTCAAGTACTGTAAATTACTATTATTCCTTGTCACACACTATTGCAGAGATGAAAGTGTTTATCCTGTTAAGTGATAGTTAAGGAGCTTGCGCTGTAGAGAACCAACGGAGGTGGCTGATGATGCTAGGAATTAATGGGGAGGAAATTATTCTGGCTTCATCAGCTTTGGTTCTATTCATTCATAAGATTGCCCTTCTTCCCTTTATCCTATCTCTTTTCTTCAATACTGATCAGTTGAAAAATAAATAAATAATAAGTAGTGCCTAAGACTTTTGATATTCAATCTCAACCCTATCCTCCCAATTTCCAACAAGTGCAATCCCCAGCAAAATCAACTGAAATAGCCCTGTTCACAGATTTTTTTTTTCTTTTGAGAAGGGAATCTACAAGCCAGTGATTTTTGAAAAATAATGAAAAAAGTAATCAAAAGCAAAGATGCTTAAAAAGAAGATGAATGCATATAAAGATACTCTTGTGTTGCCAGAACCAAGAACAGTGCCTGACATGCAAGCAATACTCACTGAATATTTGTTGAATGAGTGAATGAATGAATGATGATGTGTTGGTTTTCACAAAAGGCTGAGACAGATCCAGACACTATAGACTGGTTATTTCAACCACTAGCAAAGCAAAAATAATTAAATGAGTGGTTTTGAAAGCATAAAAAGTAACCAATAATAAGTAGGCCCCATAAGAACAAATCTTACTAAATAAACCCAGTGGGGATTTTGTTTGAATTGTCAGTAGATCAGTTATATCCTGTTTTCAGTCAGGTGTTTGACAAAGTATATAGTGATAAGTCTGAAATCAGAAAAATATGGGAATTTGCTGAATAGCTGGTTGAACATTTATATAGAAGTGATGACTATTAGATAAAAATCTCTAGTGGAATGTTATAGACTCATTGACTATTGGTTATATCAATAATTAAAGTTCATAGAAGAGAGTATTTGTGATTAAGACCATAATAAAAAAAGTTCTGGAGTTATGGTCACCCTTAGTAAGAAAGGTGTCCTTGCTCTAAACTATTTAATAGTTTTCCCAGAATTTTGTTTAGATGTAGGCAGCATGCCCATCAAAATATGCAAATGACAAAAAGTTGGAAGAATAGTAAGATAACTGAATGAAATATAGGCAGGTATCCACTAGACAAGGAATAAGTGTAGTATTTCCAATAGGTTAAAAAAGTCAACTTCTCATAGATAGATACAGAGAATACTTAGCTAAACAGCAGTCATTATGTGATAAAAATATAAGCTTAAGTTGTGTTATTAGTTATGAGTTTGTATGAAAAGACTATGTGATGTGATTGCCAAATAACCCAAATTGTTGAAATTTGTATCACCAGAGACTACCACTGCATGGTGACAATTGATTGAAGGAAATGGGAGAGGGTGTGATATAGCATGGAGATTACAAAATATAAATTACAAAAAAAAAAGAATTAAAATCAGAGAAATTAGAATAGAGGGGAAATTTCTTAATTATAAAAAAATATTTTTTCTATATGAGACATTTGAAAACACTGAGCTCCTTTGACCCCTAAACTTCCCACTAGGAGTGACCAGGCTGGCAGGGGAGGGCAATTACAGGCAACCAGGCCTGCAGGAGAGGACAGTTGGAGGGGACCAGTTCTGCAGGGGAGGGCAGTTAAAGAGAACCAAGCCTGCAGGGGAGGGTCATTGGGAGGGACAAGACTGGCAGGGAAGGACAGTTGGGGGATGACCAGGTCTGCAGGGGAAGATAGTTTGGGGGACCAGGCCTGCAAGGGAAGGCAGTTGGAAGGAACCAAGCTAGCAAGGCAGGGCAGTTAGGGGTGATCAGGCTGGCAGGGGAGCAGTTAGGCATTGATCAGACTGGCAGGGGAGTGGTTAGGAGGTGATCAGGATGGCAGGCAGAAGCAGTTAGAGGCAAGCAGGCAGGCGAGCGGGTAGGAGCCAGCAGTCCTGGATTGTGAGAGGGATGCCCACCTGCCTGTTTAGGCCTGATCTCACCAGTGAAATGGGGCCTAAATGAGCAGTCGGACATCCCTTGATGAGTCCCAGAGTGGAGAGGGTGCAGGCTGAGCTGAGGGACACACACACATACTCTGCACAAATTTCATGCACCAGACTTCTAGTTATAATGTATAAATGTGGACACTTACACAATGTTATATATCAAATTTCCTCAATGAAATGTATCTTTAATTTTAAAAAATAAAGATAAAAATTAAAGCCTAAATGTTAGTTGGTATTCAGTTGCAGGTGGGTTCTGAGTTTGGATGGGGAGGTCTGACCACTGAACCATCTAGAGGAGATGTGAACAGGCTGAATCACTATTCTTTCCTGGTGTTCTAATATGCAGTTAGCTAGGCTGCAACTGCAAACTCATCTAAGGGATGCTTAAGAGACACAGGCCTTGGTTTGAGCTAAAAAATGCCTCATTAACCAGGGCCTCTGTTCCACAATATGCAGAATGAATTTACAAAGATGTTTTCTGGTGTAAGCTATACCACCAGTTGCCTCTCTTGAATGGACAGGAAGAAACTGTCCCAAGAAAAAGCTAGAAGGAAGACTGTCTCAATGTTTATCCCTGGCTTCCTCAGCTCACCAGTTCACATCTACTCTGGGCAAAAGCAAGCACACATAAACATGGAATAGGTAGTCAGCATCCCTCAGAGGTGCACAGTATTCATTTGTACAGTGATGGGGTCTGTGCAGAAACTGGAGAAGCTGCTCCTCAAAGCTTTTAGAGATTATTTCCAATTACATCCAAGGAATAAATAGTTGCATCCCGAGGCAGACTCACAGGTCCCCCAAGTCCTCCAGGGCCTGAACTAGATGAGACAGGCAAGGGAAATGCTTTCTCCATCCCAAGGAATTTGCTGCTGTGAGGTTCCAAGTAGAACTGGGGTGACTGGGTCTCAATAAATTAAGAACTGCAGCCTGTCAGAGATGGAAGGATCCTCAAAAATCACCTCCTCCACACTTCTTTCACAGAATTCTTCCAATAACTTCTGTTTAGTTTAACTTTTTAAGTCTGATTTATACATTACTCATGTAGGGATAGTATGTGTTATTTGGGCACAAAACTAAGGGTAATTGCTTTTTTTGTTTGTTTGATTTCTTCTTTATACTTTAAACATTGTAGCAATATTTAGATTTATTATTTCTTTATTCAATAAGCATTCGAGTTCCTCCCATATGTCAGGCACTGTTCTAAGTATTTGGGCTACAGAATTTGCAGGATAAACTCACAATTGGGCCTAAACTGTGTGCTTTGTAGATTAAATATAATTCAACATTGTACATGATCAGTTATCAATGTTTCTATTTTCTTTAGAGTGTCTCAGGTTGAAAGAGGTCCTCCAGGTGGCTGGGCTGAGACCTTAGGCCAAAGTGAGGCCAGTTGACAAGTGTAATAATGACCTAGGAGCCAAAGGTGAACATACCCTGTCTTAAATAATGGCATGTGGAAAAGGACCTATTCTTTCCTACTATATTGAATGTTATTCATATAGTAGAGGAGAACCAAAATAACTGGAGTTATAGACGTTTGGTCTTGGAACTGATTAAACCAAATAAAAAGAAGGTATAAATAAAATTGAAATGACATAGTGAACAAATAGCTTGAGAGGCAAGAGTCCTAATTTTTCTTCCCATTTTTCCTCTGGTTTAGACATTGTTCATTTTATTTTCTTTAGAGACAGGGAGCAGTGATAGAAGGTGAGTGGAAGAGTTCCCACTGGCAAGCAATCCCCTCTTGCCACTGCACACCCACCTTCAAAACCACATATCAACTTCCCTGAAGCATGTGTTTTACATTAAAACAATTTATAATTTACAGGGTCTTCTTTCAAAACACTATCTACAGAGTTCTCAGAAATATATGTTTTAAAATGAAATATAAGTTATGAGTAAACTGAGCTCCCAGAAATATTATCTTTGTTACAATTACCAATGATACCAATGATTATAGCTGGTTGCTGTAATAAGTGGATATATTTCATCCTATTTGACTCTCACCATCTTAGGAAATAAATGTTATCATCCCCATCTTTTGGAAGAGGAGACTTACAACAGGTCCCAGATCACTCAAGGACACTCACTATCAACCCACTATCCTCTTTGCCTAAGTTCCTCTGTAGTAATAAACCCAGACCATACATTAATGTATGTCCCATAGACATACAACATAGAACAACAAACATAACAACAACAAAAGGTGAATAAACTCACATGGAAAAGGAGAAAAAGACCCAACCATCAATGTCCCCTGTCCTGGCCACAGCCAACTGAATAGATAAACTTCCAGCAACCCTTTACAAGATACAGCCACTCTGTGGGCAACCTCTACCACTGGGTTCCATGAGAAGCCTCTAGATGTCAATTTATCTACTAGCCAGGCCCAGAGCAGTAGGAATTTTTTTCTTCATGCCAAAGGACTGTCACTTTTCCCATCTCAGGCATCTCTTTCTCACTCTCTTTCGAGAATCAAAATATATAGGTTAGCAAAAGTTACAACAGAGCTTAAATTGTAGATTTAACTTGTTAAAGTTGAATATACCACCTATACTTTCTTCTGCCTGGGAAATGTTTACCTGTTCTTTTAATTTAATTCAGCATTTCTCAAATTGTCATTAATGAAACACTGTTCCAGTAGATGTTTAGAGATGTGCCCTAGGGTAACCAATTTTGGAAAATAAAGCAGGTTAGGACCTCCTCCTGAAGCTGTTCTATGTACATAGCATAATAATCCGACTCTGAGAAGTCATGCCATAAAGAAACCTCTTTAAGTTGAACACATTTAACTCAAAAATAAATATATTTGGTGCCATGTGCAAGGCTCCACTTTAATGCTGGAAACACAATAGTAAACAAGACAAAGTCCCTCTTTTCATGGATCTTCTTATAGAGAAAATATAACAATCATACACTAAATATTTTTGTGACATATTAATATCTTGAAAACTGTGTTCCCTTGGTCACCAGTTTTGTAAATGCCTTTTTACAAACATGTAGTACTTATGTAATTTAAGTTTTACTTTCACCTACTGATGCTCTGATGGAGAAGGTCATCCCTTGGCCCAAGATTTACCTGGAAGATTTTCACATGCTCATGGATAAACATATTTCACAAAATTCAAAAAGCTCACACACAAAGAAATGGAGAATTGATTTCTAATAAAAATTACTTCTTAAAAATAAAATTTATCAACTAAAACTTCACTGAACAAACATCTTCAGATTAAGGACAAAACACATCTGTAGCCTTACTTCATTTGTCTCTCATAATGCTTTCACCAGCTAGTGTGGAGGCATCTTATATAACCTTTTTCCTAAAGCAGGGGTGGGGAACATCCAGCCTATAAGGTCCACGAAATCATTTGGTCTGGCCCTGTCAAAGCATTAGGGGTGAGTTAATTAAACGTTTGACCAAATATAGCAGGCTAATTTGTAAGTTGATAATTTTGTATGGCCCGCAAATGATGTTATAAATATCCAAATAGCCCTTGGCAGAAAAAAGATTCCTCACTTCTGTTCTAAAGGAACTCTTTTAGAGTGAAACATGACATTGAGTTCTTGTACCAGGATTCCTACAAAAAATGTCTTTAGTTTCTAGGTTGAATCATGAGGAAAACTTTCCTCTCTGTTACTCTCTTCTGATTGGTAACAAATGGTAAATGTAGAACTTTGGGCAGGGGAGGTGGGCATATAAATGAACTGCATTTGGCAACTAGGAATAAAAGAGGGTCAATGTCTACAAGGAGAATGACCACAAAGGACTGAAACTGGTTAACAAGTGAGCAACAAACACCCTTTCGCCTCCATCTGATGATAACTGATGTGCAATCTCCATAGGCCCAGACTGGGATCCCTGTATTGAGAGACAAGCAGGGGATTTTCATGGTTGCATTAGCCTTTAAGAAAGATCCTCATAATCTCCTTCAGAAGAGGGAAAAGTAAACCTTATCTAGGTCAGTACAATAGAAACAAAAAGTTTCAGAATAGAGGTAGAAGGTATTTTAGAAATTTAATTAATGGACTTATTTGCTAAAGGAAGTTCTCTGAAGCCCCTACGTTCATGGCATCATTCATTCAGTTTGGAAAGCATAATTGTATAACTTTTGACTGTCCAGCAAACATTTCTTTCAGTAAACTCCCTGACACCCAAGTCTCAAACTTGAGGATGAGATATTCTCTTTCATATCATAGCCCCTGAGTCTTAAATACCTGTTCTAATCTAATTCCTCAAGGTTTGGGCAGTTTCTGAGCCAGATCTCTATGACCCACAGAGCACTCACTCTTACTTGGTGAGCTGACTGAAACTTCCTCCAATGCTTAATTAGAACACAAACAGGAAAAAACTAGACCAGGAGCAGCACAGCGGATAGGGGTGGCAGCCAAGTTTGACATTAATTGTCAGTCAGTCATTCAAAAACATTTAGGTGCAGCTGTTAGTGTCCAGGTACCCTGCCCGATGCTGGGACACAGTGGTGGGTAAGAGAGATGAGATTCCTCTCTTATGTAGCTTATGTTGAAGGAAGGGTAGACACTAAACACAGAAACAAAGGACAATTTCAAAAAGTGTTAAATGCAGAGTGAGCGGTTGGGCGGTTCCTGCTTCCAAACAGCAGGACCAGCAGGTGCAAGAGCTCTGAGAGGACACGGGCTCAGAGTGGTTAAAGACCTGAGATGGGCAGTGAGCCAGAGCCCAGACAAGACTGGCTCAGAGCACACTGGAGCGGGAGTCAGAGGCCACTTCCTGCAGGGCCTTGAAGGCCATGGTGAGTCTCAAGTTCAGATTTTATTCTAAGTGCTGTGAGATATCATGGGGAGAATTTTAAGGAAGGACAGGTTATAATCTGTTTTATGTTTTAAAGGACCACTCTGATTGCCATGAGGATAAGAAATAGTACTATTGCAAGAATGAAGTATAAGAGAAGTTAGTGGGCCAAGTTTTTCTTTTATTATTATTTATTCTCACATAATTCTGTAACAAGATGAAGGCTGGCCTTAAAGTGAAATTAATTCATTAATATTAATACTGATAAGACTTTTAAAACATATGCAGTCAGACACACTCAAAAACATAACACAACTTTAACTCTAAAGAGAAAAAAAATATCTGTTTTCTCCAAAGTGTGTTCTCTCATTTGTTGGTACATCTGATAAAAACTGTCATTAGTCATCTTTTCTCCTTGGATCTTTCATGAAATACTTCACTGGTAATTGCTTAGGTCCCTTCACAACAGGAAGAGGATTACCCAGCATGACATCCATTGCTGTCAGAAACACACAGAAATTGCTGATATTGAAGAGATAAATGGGGTGAAAATCATTCCCATCACTGCCCATCTCCTTGGGAGGGTCTAGGCCTTCCCATCTGTGATGGTGAAGATAGGCTTGTGATAACAGTTGTGTTCACTATGAGACCTTCAAGAAGTCTAAGTTCATGCCAAACCAGTGTGGCTCAGCGGATGGAGCGTCGGCCTGCGGACTGAAGGGTCCCAGGTTCGATTCCAGTCAAGGGCATGTACCTTGGTGGTGGGCACATCCCCAGTAGGGTTGTGCAGGAGGCGGCTGATCGATATCTCTCTCTCATCTAACTCTCTGTCCCTCTCCTTTCCTCTCTGTAAAAAATCAATAAAATATATATTTTTTTAAAAGAAGAAGTCTAAGTTCATGATAGGGAGGCCAGAGATTGTACCTTCCAGATTTCATTCATTGCCTCTACTATCAATTTCCACTGTTCTTTAATATGTTTTATTGATTTTTTTTTAGAGGTAGAGAGCAAGGAATAGAGAGAGACAGAGATGTCAATGAGACAGAAACATCAATTGGCTGTCTATTGCACACTGCCTACTGGGGATCAAGTCTGAAACCTGGGCATGAACCCTGACAGGGAATCAAACCAGGTGACCTCCTAGTGCATGGGACAACACTCAACCAACTGAACCACACCAGCAGGGTGTCACTGTTCTTTACTTCAGGTGAAATTACAATAAAAAAGGCATCAGGAAGTATATATACATTGTTTGTAATAATAAATTATTAATATGTTATTAATAAATATTATTATTATTTACTTAAAGAATTTAGAGGAACTCCAGACTAGAATAAAACTTGCTTAGCCTGGGTCCTTTTAAAACCTACTTTGATGAATAAAAGGCACATTTAATAAGTTCATTGATTTAATTCCATTATATCCTCACTCTTTTTCAAATAAAAATTTTAAGTAGCTCAAATACAAAAAAATAAAATTTCAAAATTTTGCATTTGAATCTCATCTACCTTGCTTAAAAGTTCTATGAACTTATCCTCTGCATGTCTCAATTTCCTCTCTGTAAAATGGGAATAATAATGTTATTAACTCCATAAAGTTGCCATGAATGTAAACAAATTAGTTCATGTAGTTAGGAGAATGCCCAATGCGCGGTAAGTGCCCTTGAATGCTGTGATTATTTTGAAGATATTACAGATGCAGTCTGTATAATGCCAAAGCCTGTGTTACTAATTACCCTTCTAAGCCACTTTCCTTTAGGGAGACTCAGGTAATTTGTACTATGGGTCCCTTAGATTTTTCATCCACAGCACACTGGCTCTCTGCAACCAGCAGGAAATGGACCTCAAGACATCTGAGCCACCACTTCAGCTTCTCTCTAGCCCCTCCTTCCCTTACTATCCAGCAGCTCCTGTTCTAGCTTCAGTAGGATCACGTATCTTGGATCAACAGACTTCATATTTTCACAATCTGTGCTTTCTTCAAGAAACTCCCTCTGCCTGGAGTTCCTTGTCCACCTTTTCTGCCTGAAAAACTCCCATTTATTCCACTCCTTCTAACAAACTGCACACCTTCCTCCTCCACCCAAGAATGAGTCACTCCCTGGGCAAGGGCAGATTGGCAATGAGAAGAGAGCTCCTGGGGTAAGCAGGATGAGGGTTCAAGCTCCATTTCTGAGATTTTACCTCTCAGAGACTCAGTTTTAGCATCTATAAATAGGGTACTATACATAAAACTATCGGGCAAATAACAGATTCTCAAAAAGTAGTAGGCATTATGAGCATGATTTGTACAAGTGCCTATTAGAGACTTAACATGTTGTTCAATTATATGTTTTCATACTATTTCACTCACTAGATGATAAACTTCTCAAGCTCAGGATGGTAATATCTCCAGGACAAAGAACAATGTGTGGCATAGACTAAACAATCCATACATGTTGATTAAATTGACTTAAACAATCAGCCAGTGTATTCCATTCATCCACAGAACAGTCATTCAAGACTTCAGGAAAAATATTAGTTTCAATGGGACTTGTGTACTTATAGAGAATTAGAGTATACTAGTACACACAGTTAATTACTAAAGAACCCCTTATATCACTGGTGGACATTGGAATCACTCAGAGGGCCTTAAAACACAGGTTGCTAAGCCCTACCCCTACAGCTTCTAACTGAATAGGTGTGGAATGGGACTTGATAATTTGCATTCCCAACAAGTTCCTGGGTGATACTCCTGCCCCTGGAACCATAGCCCAGTCATCCATCTTTTGCTGTCTTTAAACATCATCTGATAAAATTTATTTTATTCAGCTCAATTGAACAAAGTTTCATTGTGAACCTAAAGGCTGCAGGTGGTGTGAATGAAGTTAACACAAATGAGGTTAACACCATAATGTTAAAGACCCCTTTTAAAATAAAAGATCACCATTCGAACACCACCAACACCTTGGCAATAATTGCTGCAAGAAAGATCCATTGATGAATGCTAAAATTAGCAGCTGAAACATTAAAGAAAAATAGGGTATTTGCAGAATCTCAAAGTGTCTCCTCCAAATATTTATTCATTGCTGGGTGGCTGGAATACTTGTTCACAAGTTGTTAGATATTCCTCCTACCAGGAGGTGGGACTTAATTCCCTTCCAGCTGGAATTAATTATTCCATTCAAACAGATAAGAGTATGGAACAGGAAATATAGTAACTTCATAGTTGGGAAACCTGGCAGACACTACCCTAAGCAAGTGGACATGATAAGTCACATTGAGGAAACTTCACCTCTGTGGTATTTCCCCCCAAAAAAAAAACCTGTAATCTCAGTCTAATCAAGAGAACACATCAGGCCAACACAAACTGTGGAACATTCTATAAAGTTAACTTGTTATGATTCTTCCAAAGTTTCTAGTTGAAAGACAAAGAAAGATGAAAGAAATGTTGCAAATTAAGAAGAGACTGGGAGATAAGACAATTAAATATAATATGGCATCCTGATTCTGGAACACAAAAGGATATTTGTAGAAAAACTGGTAAAAATCCAAACAAAGTCTGTAATTTAGCTAACAGTGCTGTACCAATCAATGTTAATTTCTCAGTTTCCATAAATGTACCATGGCCATATAACCACATCATTTGGTAGGCCCAGTGTAACATGAAAAGGTGGGGCCACTTGTTCAAAATTATTCAGATCTCAAAACAGCAAGCACAGAGAGTAAAATCAAGTACGAACCCAGGACCACGAAGCCAAGCTTGCATTGGGGGAGCAGGACAAAGTGTTTAGTCAGGAGCCCAGCCGAGTTGGGAGAGAGAGCTGAACTGTCTGTCAAGAGTCAGAGTAGCCTATTAAAGCAACAAGCCAAAAATGAAAGCCTTCAATCACTCACTGTGCCAGTGTGATGGGAGAAAATGCAGATTTGCCCTTTTCTATATCCTCCATGGATTGGTGTACCAGGTGAAGGTCTGGTGCATCGGCAAAGACCTGAGGGTCATCTCACTGCTGCATGGGATCCAGGAAAGTCAGGAGCAAAAAATTACAGCGGGTCCTCAGATAACATGATTCCTTTCAATATCCTTACATTTCATGTCATTATGTTATAAATTGATGAGAAAAAAAATCAACTTCCCACTGGAGCCTCATAACCTACTTTCTAAAAAGTAGTTTCTTTGTTCCTCTTTACACAAATCTTCTACCTGAATCACTGAGGCTGGACCAGGTTCCGTGGCAGACCTGGAACAGGTCTGCTCTGCTCCTTCTTCTCTCCCTACAAGCATGCTTCTTTCCCAAAGAATGAGCTTGTATAAATAGATGCCATGAGCCAGCTGCCTCTCCATGTAGTTCATCAGACACACCTAGGCCAGTTGAGCTCTACCTGAAAGTCCCCTCCCAGGTGTTGATTGAGGGGCTGCTCTAGCTTCTCTCCACTCAAATGCATTTCTCCAAGTCCTCTGAGTACCCCAATGCAGGAAATTCACCAACACCTCAAGGCCATTATGTCCAGAAAGGAATTTATCCCATCACCACACACACACACAGCTTCCTCCCTAACATCTGATTTTTAATGACAGTTTCATCTTCTGAGTAGCCTGTATCTTAGAACCTTGGCTGCACTTTGACTTCATTCTCCTTCCTACTGCATTCAATCTGTTTTGTCAATAGTTTCCACCCCTTCAGTCTCTCTCATCCACTAAAGCCCTATATCCATTTCTCTGTCACAGTTTTTGATAGCTCTTTCTTGGCCCATTATAATAGTTTTGCTATTTATTCTATCATCAAATCTTTATGCTATACATTTTATGTGCATATCTTCTCTTGCCCCTGAGCCTTTGTACAGACTGTTCCCATTATATGTCACACTCTTTCTTCTTTCCCCACTAACTAAGTCATTCTCATTCATTCTGTATATGCAATTGAGTCATCACTTTTTTTTCTTGCTCCTTCCAGGATCTGGTTTAGATGACATTCACAGCCTTTAAGCTCCCCCTAATTTCCTGTATTTAACAACCTAGTGTGTTTGTCTCTAACTTTAGCTTTGAAGCTCTATGACAGCAGGGGCTATGACATGACATGTAGCCTTAGCAACCAGCATGGAGTATGGTACATAGTACATCTCAGTTAAAACTTATTGACTGAATAAATGAAGACATGAATGAAGGAATGAATGCACTGTCCTAGAATAAACCCTAATTCTTGTTTTCAATGAATCCATATTCCAGTGGGAAGACAAAAGTACAACAGTTTTAATAATAGCATTTATTAAGTGCTTGCTATATGCCAGGGACGAAGCAATTCACATGTATTAACTCATTTGGTCATCATCATCACAATCCTATATAATAAAAGCCTAATATTAAATCGACCAAATGGCAGGATGACCAGTGGAAGAACCAGTTGTTATGATGCACAATGACCATCAGGGGATAGACACCTAATGCAGGAGTTGCCCTCAGCCCACAGGCCCCAGGCTGGCCAAGGCGGGTGCCAGGGGCGGTGGCACTGATCACCCCACAGGTTGTCCCACAGATTGGCCCTGATTGCCAGCAAGCCTAGGGACCTTACCCATGCACAAATTTCATGCCCTGGGCCTCTAGTAACTTTATAAGCTAAGGACTATTATTATTCCCATTTCACTTAGAAAAACTAAAACAAAAGGAAGTTAAGCAAATTTTCAGAGAGCACACAGCTAAAAAGTGGCAGGCTGGGGATTCAGAATGATCAAAAGCAGAAAATAATCCAAATGTTCACCAATAGAAACCTGGATGAACAAATTTTGGTATATACCTATAATATACTACTACTTAGCAACAAAAGTAACAAATACAACATGGATACAATAATACAAATTAATCTCTAAAACTCCATAATGAGTAAAAGAAGCCATACAGAAAAGAGCACATACAATATGATGTGTTCTATATGAAACTTTAGGGAAGAAAAAGAAACAGAAATCTAATAGTGTAAGAAAGCAGAGCAGTGTTTACCTATGGATAGGGAACTGGGTGAACATTGACTAGGAATGGGAACTTGGGGATGATGAAAATATTCAATATATAGATTGTAGTAGTAGTTACATGGATATATATATTTGTCAAAAGTCACCATACTATCTACAAAATGAATGAATTTTATTTTATGTAAATTATATACCACCATAAAATAAACTTTTACTTTAAAAAAGTTTATTTAACATTTTTAAAGTAAAAGTAAAATATCCATCAGTCTAACTGCAATCTTTATTTTTAACCGCTAACAAATATGAAATGCATTTGTAGAGATCATATCAAGTATTATAAAATATGAAATTTTGGTTTCTGCCAAGATTCTTGATTGTTTTTCTCTCCTTCCTCTTAAATCAACACTGAAAAAAAAATGTAGAAGCAATAGCAAAATACAGGTTCCAAGAACCACTTTCCCTAATACACATTGCCAATGTGATAGTTTCAGAAAAACACAACTTCACAACCAAAATAACTAGAGGATATAATTACTATAAAAAAGGCAACACAGAGGACAATATCTGGAGCAGATTTATTAAGATAAATTATTCAAAATGTAAAATAAGAATGCCATATACACTTAAGAACATATGAGTTGCGGGGGGGTGGAGACATTAGCAATATGATGCAAGAACAATAAATTGATAAGAGATACCAAGTAAAAGTATTAAGCATAAAAAAGATAAATAGCTGAAGGAAACAATGCA
The DNA here is from genome assembly GCA_011751065.1 of Lasiurus cinereus. Lineage (NCBI taxonomy): Eukaryota > Metazoa > Chordata > Mammalia > Chiroptera > Vespertilionidae > Lasiurus > Lasiurus cinereus. Next base: position 2,286,612 of record JAAGEH010000135.1, read on the forward strand.
GGCTATGAGATAAATTTTTGAAGAAAAATGAAGTAGTGAATTGGAAAGTCAGATTGAGGAAATGATAGAAACTATTTTTTAAAGAGGAAATGATAGAAACTATTTTTTAAAAAAAAATAAAAGATAGTAAAGATAAAATAAAATATTTGGAGTGATAAAATAGAATATCTGGAGCATAGGAGTCCCCGAGAGAGAAATGAAGTATTGTGAAAAAGTAAACAACAGAGTCCCCAGCTCTGCCTGGGAAACCAAGAAAAGTTTAGGAACATTAACTCTTAAGTTGAGACAGAAAGAATGGCAGGAGCTTGCCAGGTGGGCATGGGAAGGAAAAGCATTTCGGACAGAAAACAACAATATGTGCCAATGCATGAAAGCATGAGGGAAAATGCTTGCTGTGATCTGGGAGAAGTAGGAGGTCTGGTGTGTCTTGAGCAAAGGCTACTTGAGGGAAAGTTGAAAGGCAAGCAAGAGTCAGATGGGGAAGGGTCGTCTGAGATAAGCAGTGTAATCAAACCCCATTTTAAATATATGGGAACTAAGCTCAGATAGGTTAAGCAAGCCATTTGCCCAAGTCGGGCTTCCAGCTGGAAAGCTCCTACTCTTTCACTGCATCACATGTCCTCCCACTCTAAGGCGGCTCTGAGGTTTCTTAGCTTGGATGTCAGTGTTTGGCAAAGTCAGTTAAAAATTTAAAAAGTAAATGAAGCCCAGCCAGCATGTCTCAGTGGTTGAGCATCAACCTATGAACCAGGAGGTCAGGGTATATGTCCAGGGGTTTCAGGCTCAGTCTCTAGTATGAGGCATGCAGGAGGCAGTCAATGAATGATTCTCTCTCATCATTGGTATTTCTATCTCTCACTCTCTCTTTCTTCCTCTTTGAAATCAATGAAAAATATATTTTTAATAAAAAGTAAATGAAACTGGAAAGTAGATGAACTATAAGTTTAGGATCAGATGGGTTGTTCTGAAGTGCCCGAGTTTCCAGATGACAATTAGAAATTCAGGTTAAATGTAGAAGACCAAGGCTAAAGATACAAATTTTGGAATACACAGCATATGGAGGTAGGTGCATTCATGGAAGTGAATGAAGCTGCAGCAATAATGTCCCTCATAATGTTCTCAAACAACTTTCTCAGGACAGAGATTTTCTCCTGGAGTCGATCATTGGCCCAGAGAGGAAACTGGAAAGCTCATGATCACAGTGGCTCGGTGCTTTCTCTGTTGGTCACATCCCAGTGCAGTTGTGGCATCTTCCACCAACCAGACTATGCTGGCTCATCAGATACCCTAGAATAGGATCTTAATATGATGTGAATCTTCTGATAAAGAAGGTAAATCATCTCCACACACAGATTGTCAAAAGTCTGAATTCTTATATCTCGTACTGTGATATAGGAATACAGGAGCATTCAGGTCGCTTGGGAAACCTAAATTGGAAAGAGGTGTCTCTGAATTGCATGTACAGAGAAGAGTCCTTTTATCCAGAAGTATGCATTATTACTCCTATCTTGTAGGTAAAGAAACTAAATTGAGAGAGATTAAGTGACTTTCCCAAGGTCATACAATTATTCAGGGGTAGAGCTGCAATTCAAATGGAGAGTAGGTTGGCTTCAGAGCCTACAGGATGGAAATGAAATGAGATTGAATGCTGAATATCCCCAGAACTCATTCTCACTTTCCCAAAGCCCAACACTCAGAGTGGATCTGAAGGGAGAGGTTCATATTGTGGTCCTAAAAAGCTTGAGAACTGAGGTCACCATTTTATGAAAAAGAATGAGCTTTGGGCTTCAAGTCAGAAGAACTGGGCCAAGCTTTACCATTCTTGCTGTGTGACTGTGACCAAGTCACTTCAAACCAAGCTTTGCCACCCTTGCTGTGTGACTGTGACTATGTCACTTCCCTTCTGTGGTTCCCTATTCTCTCTGAATACAGAAGATTCTGGAATCTCAGATTTCTGTGACTGGCAGGGGCCTTCCCTTAGACCATAAGCCCCACCCACCAGGGTTGGCAGCATACAATTCTCTCCTCCCAATGACTTCCCTGCTCTTCATTCATACCAGCCATTCCAGCTCAGGCTTCCCAGCTGAAGGCCGGGTGTGGATTGTTTGAAAAAGACATATGGCATCCCAGTGCATCGAGAGTCCAATCTCAGGGGGGAACCATTGTTCATTCATCTGGACCGAGTGACATTCTTTATGCAAGAATAACTCTTGATTAAAGGGTGAGTTTTAATGGAAACTAATTAGGCAAACTCTTTAGCCTGGGCATAATGATCAAATGAGCTGTCACACCATACCTGATACAATGATCTCACTCGCTACAAGATTTTATTCCTTAGCAATTACACTCCCACATGGCACTGCGTGCCGTTATTGCCTGGAGCACACATGTCAAATTAAAGAGCAACTTATGCACCTGATATTTAATTATTGCCTAGTACTACAGACACCCGGGGAATGTCAAAGTGAGCAGTCCTGCTTGGGAGAAATGAAAACTGAAATCTTCTGCAAGGGAGCGAAAAAATAGAGATAAAATATGTATAGGTTACTATAGATTCTTATTCAGCCCTCTTACAATTCACGGTTACAAAATCTGCTTTCCTCACCTTGAATAATTTACCAATTTTTTTTCTTCATCTAGAAAAGTCAGCAGAAGGAGAGTTGTATTTGTATTTGTTTACCTATGTGATTGATGGATGTGGTCTGGCTCTGGTCAAAGTTGAGCTCTTCATGTAAGTTATTCTTTCCCTAACAGGCTCTGACAGGAAAGAGGGTGCCTCATATGCCTCTCTAGCCCAAAGGGAAATGTTTACCCTCAAGGCTGAACACTCAAGAAGCCCCATCTTGCACTTTTGTCACACTCAGGGACAAATTTAAACAGTTGACAAAAGTTTCTCACTAATACATTTGTCCATAAGTTGGGACAATGAGAGGCCATGGTGATGTAAGGATCAATCTATACTTTGGCTGTATATTAGAATAACCTAGAAAACTTTTCAAACACACAGATGTTTGAACCCCCTCCCACACTGATTAAACTAAGATCTAGAGAGGAGGACTGAGTCATTATTTTAGGCTCCTTCGATGATTCTAATATTCAAGTAGGGCTGAGAACCATTGGTCTGGATAGCAACCAGCCAGACACTAACAAGTGCATGGTGTTATGGAAGCTGATTTCTATCCTCAAAAAGACAGACTTCCATGCCTCAGTGCCTTTGCACATGCTATTGTCTCCCCTGAAATTCTCTTCCCCGTCTCTTCTTTCTACCTGGGGGAGGGGAAGGACGTACTCTTTAAGGTCAAGAGCAAACGTCACTTTCCTCTAAAGTATCCCCTGATTTTCCCAGGAAGAGTTGCATCAGCATCTACCAGGAGCCAGACACATGCTCAGAATACCATTAAACCAAACTGCTCTCCTCGCTGGGGGTTCAGGAACCATCTGTGTGCCCCAGTTGAGCAAATTCAAGGAATGCCTTGCTCCCTTTTGCACCAGATGAAGAAATTCAGTTACCTATTATCAGAACTGCACTGCCTAATACTAAAACTCCTTAATATGAGTGCTTTTGTATTTAGTAAACTGCACAGCTTGTGAAAACCCCCTCCAAACATCTGGCAGGAGGCCCAGCAAAAGTAAGGCTGGAACCTCTAATGATGGCAACATGTAAACAAGTGTTTTGTTTCAACTGATAATCATTAACTTCTAGTGTCAGCCTTACCCCAGAGGTCTAGTTCCTCAGCCTTGCAAAGACCTCTGGGAAAAGAGCAGCTGAGATGGGGCCTGTGTACATCCGAAAGGGGAGGGAAAGAGCAGGCAAGACTGTCACTATCAACCTGAAGAGGCAGGAAGTGACAGGAGCAGCTGGGAGCAGATGCTTCTGTTTTAATGGAATAGAATTGAACTAGGAAGTCCCACACTATTTTCAGGGACTTTGATGTTGGACAAGGGTTGACTCTTAACTATGCCACTCTCTGCTGTGTGCCATTGGCAAGGAAGTCTCAGGTTCTCTATCTTTCAAATGAAGTGAACAAGGGTTCCTACTTTATAGAGCAGTTGTGAGAAGCATGTGAGATAATGCATGCCAACAAGACTTCAGGAGTAGCACTAATTTACAGAAAGCTGTCAGTCAAGGAAATTTCTTTCTCTGTTCTTCCTTGAGACATCCTAACTGGGCCCCAGCCAGTCTGATGACCCATTTCCTATCTCAGTAAGTAAAGGCTATTTGACCCCAGGATCACTGGTCTGAAGTCTGTGGTGTTTGTACACATGAATATGAAATAAAAACCCACCATACCCATATCCACAGCAGGTCTCCAAGGTGAACAGCCTCTGGCATATTGGAACAAATTATAAGTAAAAACCCATAAGGGAACATCTAGATTTTAATTCTTTCTGACCATTAGCAATTAATGGTGCCGAGTAATCCTTCACACGGGAACTCAAATATCAATTTATTCAGACAACATTTATTGAGTACTACTCTGTTCCAAGCACTATGTGCCCTGGGATGGTTTAAAAGTGTGTTTGCAACCTGATTTTTCTGGAAAACGGACACTGAGACAGACATCATTTGGGAAAAGTTATTAAGAAGTGTGTTTAGAGCCCACACCCATAAAAAGGAGATATGGACTGAATTGTGTCCCTCCAAAATTCATATGTGAAGCCCCAATTCCCAATGTGACTGTACTTGAGGATAAAGACTTTAAGGGGGTGATTCAGGTTAAATAAAGTCATAGGATGAGGCTCTAATTTTATAGGACTGGTGTCTTTATGAGAAGAGAGACAACAGAGATCTCTGTACGTACACAGATGAAAAACCAAAGGAGGACACCACAAAAAAGGTAGCCATCTGTAAGCCAGGGAGAGGGGTCTCCACCAAAAACCAACCCTGCCAGCTCCTTGATCTCATACTTTAGCCTCCAAAACTGTAAACTAACAGATTTCTGTAGTCTAAGGCACGCACTGTGTGATATTTTTTTATGGCAGCCTGAGCTAACTCAAAGAAGAAGGAAGCAAGTAGGGTCTGAGGCAGAAACTGAGCTCCAGTGCAGGCCAAGTGAAGACCCAAAGTGCCCCTTGGGGAGCTCTGGAACTACAATGGTCTTCAACATCACCTCCAGTGAGGGCAAGCAAGTGGACCTGGATGCCCCAAGGTCATCAGGTTTTGGAAGCTGGCAGCCCTTGAAAAGAGACATGACCCTGGAAGAGTCATGATCGTGGAAGAGTTGCAATTTCTTTCAATTGAGGCAAAAAAAAAGAAAATACTTTGACTTGATTATATGGACAAAGCCTAGAAAAAAGGCAAATTAGACCTCTTTGCTCTGTTGAGATATTGTGATCATGGGTTAATTTTTATTCTTTTCATATCTGGATGTAGCCAGAATACTGGTTTTTAGGAGTTCCAGATGGATGATGGTAAACTTTCTCTGCATTTCCCAACACTGTTATAGAGCAGTCTATGACATTTCTGATGCATCATTGCTGGAATGCAGACTTCTCCAGGTCTATGAGAATCTGACCACATCTCCAATATCACCGTTATGGCAATATCTTTCCAAGGACTTCATAACCAATACAAGAAAAAAAAGACCAAGACTCCCATCACCAAAACTCAGAAGTTATCGTTGCCCAGAAGTTATATAAGGAGTATCTCAGTGGCCAGTTAAGCCTGATTCTAAGTGAACTCTGCTGACTTATTCCCCAAGTATTCAGACCTCTACCCACTGGGATGCTTAGATGACACCCTTGTGTACATCATGCAGCTGACAGATCATCCAAATGAGCCAATGGCAAGGGGAGGCTCTGACAGAATTACACTGAGTTCTCTCATCTCACTCCCATAACTGGCTGTACACTTTCTAATCATTTATTCATTCATTCATTCAACAAATGTGGTTGGGTTACTACTGTGTATCAGGCAGTGTTCTAGGCTCTAAGAATAGAGCAATGAACAAACCAGATAAGTACCTTCCTTTTGTGGCATTTATAGCCTAGTGGGAGGAGACAAACAATAAACAAGTGGTAAAATTCCAACTTCAAGAGGTAGCTAGCTTTCAGAAAATCTGGAAGAACAGCATTTCAGGTAGAGAAAAAAGTGAGTGCAAAGTCCCTGAGTTTGGACTCAGTGTTCCAGGGACAAAAAGCAGGCCAGTGTGGGTAGAGGGAGAATGGTAAGATATCAGGCCTGAGAACCCTGAGAAGCAGGCAGGGAACCGACTATCCAGGCCCTTACAGGCCAAAGTAGGAATTTTGGATCATATTCTTAGCATAACGGGGAACCACTGGAGAGCTTTAATGGAGAGAAATGCAATATGACTTAAGTGTTTAAAAGATCACTCCAGCTGCCAAATGAAGAATGAACTGTAGGCAACAAAAATGGAATTTTGGAGACTCTATTCACTTTCTCCTGTATGTCTGGCCTGCTTATTTGGCTCCCGTTTCCAATCCCAAAGTTTCTGCTGAACAATTTAGATTTCCTGGTTTCTTCCATCCCCACCCCCACCCAGCTCCCCAGTACTCAGCTGTTGCTGCTAGACACTTCAGCATCTCACCTGCCTAGCTGGCTCTGTACAAGTGGGGATCAGATAGGTCCCCTGGGTCCCAAAAGGCATTGGTTTAGTTCATAAGTGCCAATAGTAAAATCCAAATGTATCATTTGCGAGATCCACAAAAACAGAGAAAAGAGTTGCTATTGTTCATCAAGTTTTCTCCATTGCTAGGCAGAGTGGGTGCTCCATCAGAGTGGTTGGATGAATGGATGGGAATAGAGGTGCTTGGGTGCTCATTGTCAGGCTGGGATAGAGAGAGCCTCCACTGATGGAGGAATCCTGAGGAGAAGTTGCAAGGAAGCTGGAGCCCAGGAAATAGCGTCTTACCTTACACGTTCCACACTGGCTGGGATGAAGCTGCCCAGAGGCCCCTTGCTGGATCAGGTGGGACCTGTGAGGCTGCCAGGCTGACTCATTAGAGGCCTGACATCACACATCTGCAATTGTGTAATTTCTATGTTAACTACTACCTCCCACCATAATGAGTGCCCATAACTATGTTTTATATAAAACTGATTATGCATTTGCACAGGGCCCATAAAGGGGCAGTGATTATGAACCGTGCTGGAAGTCTTTGGTGCACCCATCATCTACTACCCAGTCCATAGCCCCTGTGGGATGCATTTCAATGACAGAGGATGGGTAGATTGGGAAGGGAAGGAGCTGTAGGAGCAGAATTCCTGGCAGACTAGGAAGGATTTCTTGGATATGTCCCTCCCCTAAAGTACCCTGGTTCCAATCTATTTGAATTTAAGACAGACCTGGAGCTTAATGAAAACATTAGGTCTAGGAAAGTGTCGCTTTTAAGCTCTTTTTATTTTCTTAGTTTTTCTCTTCCCCTTTCATATTTATATATAAATATATAAATGCATAAAATCTTTAATTCCACTCTTATTGAAAAATAATTTTTAGAAAGTCCATGTGTCTTGCCTTGGTGATGGGACAATAAAGAGTTGTAGAGACATGACATCAGTTCTGACCTACAGACTTGGATCCTGTTATCATCTCCACACTTACTAGCTCGTGTTACCTTGAATCATACACATCGCTTCCCTGAGTCTCAATTTCCTCACTCATAAATTGGGATCACCATACCTCACACTTTGGGCAGGGCTGTTTTGAAAATTAAAACATAATAGCATGTATTGAGACTTATGTGATTCAGGTACTTTCTATGTGTTAATGCACTTAAACCTCTCAACAACCCTTTGTGGTGGGCACTCGTAACATCTGCAGTTTTAAAATGTAGAAGTTGAGAGGTTGTCTTAAGGTCACAGAGCTGGTGAGTGATGGAGCCAAATTTCAAGCCCAGGCAGTCTGACTCCAGAGCCAAGTAACTCAACACAGTGCCTGGAGCAGAGTAAACACTCCAGAAATAAAAGACAATTCCTGTCATCATTTTTACCAGCTTTGGGTCTATTCCATACACAGATCTTTGTTAGCATCATCAGACCTTGAGTATAGCTCTAAATCCTTATTAAATGGGACAGAGACACATTGAGGGGCCTTGGCAAGGCAGAGCCAGAGTTGCCTTGTGTCCCCAGAGGGTTGATCTCTGGGCTACTGGGAACAGACAGAGCCCCAGGAGTGAGACAGACATAAGGACGGCAGGAAAAGAACACAAGGTAGAAAACCTGATATCTGGATTCTGGTCCCAGATTGTCCCCTGCATGCCATGGGACCCTGAGCAAAGTGAGGTTTTTGTCCAGGGCATGGCTAGAGCTGACTGGGCTGGCTCAGGAACCAGCTGTGAGCACCAAAACACAGGGCAGAGAAGCCAGGATGCTTACCTGAAACATGGCTTAAACCAAGCAAGGACTTTGGGCTCCATCTTGCCCATTTACCTGCTGGAAGTTACCTATTTATTTGATGACCCAGTCTCCTTGACCTGAGGTAGCTAGAAGCTCAAATGTGGAGACTTTGATAGACAGAGTTAGGGAGCCAACCAAGTTAGGAGGCCCTGCCAACCAAGGATCTGTGGCACATCCCAGCCCAGGTATAACTCCTCTGGCCTCAGTTTTTCCCATCTGAAAAATGAGACTGTGGACTAGACAAATTTTAGTAGCTCTAATATCTTGAAAATTCCATATGCACAAGCCTGACTTCATCCACAACCCTACACTAATATCCTTGGGGTAGAGCCATTTCATTTAGGTCAAATGATTTCGTTGCATATAAACAGGAGTGAAACAAAGACCCCCTTTCTCTGAGTTGTTAGCTTGCTCTCTCTCACACAGGCACACACACTCACACACATGCATGCACAACCTCATAATGCTTAACAGCCCACCCCCCACCCCAGTCGTGCACAAAGGCACACACACACAGGCGCGCAGAGGCACAAACACCTGGACTCTCTAAGCTGCTCCTTCCTCCACCCCACTCCTGCTCACTCCCGCCCCCATCCCTTTCCAACTCCCCTGCTGAGAAGCTGAGCAGCCTGGCAGCCTTGTGAGTTATCTAACCTGATGGGCTGGTGCCACCCAATGGTCAGAATCAGAAATGCAAGAACCAAAAGGATTTGGAAAGGGTCCAAAGTCATTGGGTCCATCCCTCTTTCCTCCTTCTAACAAAGCTGTATCCAGAACTGCCTTAAACAGATGATGCTTTCTATGGTTTTAACACCTTTCAAATAATGGTTTCCTCATATGATGCCCCTAATTCTTTTCCAAAGATCAGGGAATTATGTTTGATAATCTGAACAGCCTTGTACTAGAGCCTAAAATTATTGGGTGCACACTGTGTGTTTAGCATCATTGTAGGTGATTTATATGTGATAACTTTCTAATCTTAATAACAGCCATCTTTGCAGGGCATGTATTATTTTCTTAATTTTAAAGAACTACAACCAAGAAGAAATGGCACTGAGATAGATTCTAGCTAACTCAGCAACCACTTGGCCATCCTGGACCTCAGTTCCATCATTTGTACATGACTGGTTCCAATCATTCATTCAACCATTCATTCTTTCATTGATTGTGCACCTATTATAGACCAGGTTCTGTGGTAGAGGGCGAGAATTCAGCAAGTATCAATGTGTGGACTTGATCCTTCAGAAGATCTTCGTTTTCTGGAATCAAGGATGGTTCCTATCTTCCCAGAATCCTCACTCTATGATGTTAATGGTTCTTATTTTCCAACTTGTACTAAGACCCTAAGGAGAGACCAAGGGGAGGGAAATGACCAAGCTGTGGGCTAGAGGGATAAGACAACCAACCTAGAGAGTAGGGGGAAGTCAGTGCCCTTGTCCAAAAGTCCCAGATCGACACCTGCTAGTCTAGGATTGGTGAGTCTGGAACTGCCTCAAGCCTGTATAGAATTCTGACCCACTCAACAAGAAAGAGATAGGAACTGTGGTTATCTGGCTTAAAAGCAGGTGTTCTTTGTGCTACACTGGAGACTTCTGGGAGTATACCAAAGTGGCCTAATGTGCTTATTAACACACACACACACACACACACACACACACACACACTAAACTCTAGAAACACCTAACAACTTTCTATTCCCTGAATGAGGCTGGATGCATAGGACTTTCTTGTATCATTCCCGTATTCTCAGATCCCTTTCTTGCAGGTTCCAGAATCTGCTAAAATCCCAACCAACCTTCAAAACACAAATGCCACCTCCATGAATTCTTCCCTAATTCCCTTGATGAAATTTCTATGCTCAGAGCATGTAGTCCTTCAGGCTTTGGTAAGCATGGCACACCTCATTCTGCCCTTCCTATAATGATCTTTTGAGACCTTTATCTTGGCCATTGTAGTTGACTGTTTCTATTTCCATTGCTCCCAACAGACTCTTGGCCAGGGATCTGAGGATCTAATACAAAGTAACTGCTTATTTGGCATTTGTTGAATGGACATTCTTCTCACTACACCATATGCTGTAATTGTCCCTGAGGGTACAGTTATATTTTATTCTAAAACCACTTAAGTTACTTCCTATGCCGTTATAAAAAGGAGCTCTACAGGAGCAGAACACGGTATCTCCAAAGAGCCTTAGCTAGTTCTAGGACAGGGAGAAGGTGTGATTATAGAGCTGAAAATATTGTATAAGCAAAAGCATTATCTCTTAGGGAGAATGGACAATTCAAGGAAAAGAACAAAATCCCATTTGATTCCTGAAAGACCTAATGAGTCAAAGTTTGGCTCAACACAAGGGTCTTACTCATGATGAAAACTGTACAGCAATGGGTCAGGCTGCCTCAGGAAGCAGTGAGCCCTCTAGTCCTGCAAGAATATAAGTAGTGGCTATAGATGACCACTGAGGGCAAATCTGAGAATATATAGAGTATTGTACAGGGGACTACAGCAATGTGAGTGAGGTCAGACCACACAATTTGTAAGGTTCATTTCAACACTGAATCTAAGCTCCTAAGACTTGCCATGCAAAGTTATCAAAAGTTACAATTGGCTTCTGTTACCTTTAATGTAGGCATCTCCTCTCACTTTTACCTACAAAAACTCTGCCCCACAAAGTTGCTAGTGATAGGAGATGTTTTGGGGGCACTCTCATCTCCCTTTTAGCTCATATGAATTCTAAGAAAGCCACAGTGAGATTGAGGCCCAAGTGCCTACAGTGGTATCCCACTCATTTATGCACTTTCCTGCTCTTCTTTCCTGTCACTATCTCAGTGCTTTCTGGAATCAATTTGTAAATAATCGACTTCTACCCTATCCTTTGCCTCAGGTTCTGCATTGTGGGGTACAGTTCATTCTTCACGGTGAGGGGCCAAAACACAGGCTTTGCAGTTACTCAGCATGGGCTAGGAAAGCCACTTCTGAACTTACTTCAACGTGTAAAAAGAGTTTAATAAGACCTTTCCAGACTTCAGAGCATCATGCGTGACACAGCTCTCTACAGTTAAATTCACTGAGTATTTACTATGTGCCAGAAATTGTGCTAAGATGATGTCATGTGTGTGTTGTGCATAAAATTTTCACCAACAAAAATTAGAAAAAAAGGACGTAGTGGGCTAATGGTGGTGGCCCCCACAAAATATATATCCACTCCCTAACCTCTGAAACCTTTGACTTTACTTGGAAAAGGGGTCTTTGCAGATATAATTAAGTTAATAATATGGAGATGAGAACATTCTGGTTCATCTGATTCCTCCAGTGGACTTTAAATTCAATGGAGAATGACCTCAAAGGGACACCAGGGGAGAAGACGGAGGCAGAGGCCATGTGAAGGCAGAGGCAGAGACTGGAGCTGCCTTCTGCAGGCCAAGGAATGCCTGGAGTCACCAGGGCTGGAAGAGACAACGCAGAATCCTCCCCTCGATATCTTAGTGGGAGCTTTGACCCTGCTGATACCTTATTTTTTACTTGTCAATATACATTTCTGTCAGGTTAAGCCACTAAGTTTGTTGTAATTTGTTATGGAATCCCTGAGAAAGAAATAAACAAGTATTATTGTTCCTGCTTTATAGATAAGAAAACAGAAAGGCTCATAGATAAGTGACCTACCTAAAATCATCCAGCCAGAATATGGCAAAGCTAGGGCTTGAACTCTGAACAACCACACCAAGTTGTGTAATGTGACTAGCACTGTGCCAGGCATGTTAGATATATGCAGAGAGTATTAATTTGCTTGTTCTATATAAACTTTCCCTTCCTGTTGCCCATTACTAGCTAGTCAAGAGTTAATCAGATAACCTTGTTCCTGCTAATCCGTGAGCTCTCTTTCTCTCTCATGGAGCAGGCTTCTGCCTAGGATACAATTACACATGTCTGAAAGGTCCTTAAGAATCGACTTGTCTGGTAAGCATTTCAGCTCCATGGCAGCTGGTGGGAAAGATAGATTGGGGCCTGTGCCTTGAGTTAATGTCAGTCTGACTTGAAGATGTGCCAGCATCATCAGGGTAGATTCTTTAATTAACCTGCTAATCCTGTCAGGGATTGGGTTCACTCTCTTTCTCCAGAAATGTGTTATGTGTCTCTTCTTTCACCACTTTGTCATTTGCTCTATTTTAGATTCAAGGTGTCCTTTAAGCTATGCTTTAAAAGACTCTCTGTCCTCTAAGTCAACAGCTGTTGAAAAGTGGCCCCTCAAACAGTATCTCATTGCTTAACCATCATGACTCTTTCCACAGTGTCTGCAAGAAGCAGATATTCAGCAATTTTGATGTAATGGTACATTTGAGCAATTATTCTGGGCTTGGATCTGACCTGTGCATTGAAGATGACAACTGAGTATGACCCAGGTCCTGCCTTTAGCCACCTGTTTTCAGGGGAGGACAAAATAAAGCAAGTCACTGTAGTGTTTCCTAGTTTCTTTGGACACAGAAAATAATAATAATCTTAATGGAAAACTGGAACAAAGGCTGCTAGTGGTCAGAGGTAATGGGCCTAGGGGTTCCAGCTCCCCAGACCCCACCAAATCCCCACAGGATTGGGGGGCCAGTATCTCCATACAATATTAACCCATTCACCATGTGCCCTTTGAGAACATATGCTGGTAGAAAATCACATTTTCTATCTTTGCTCTTTGCAGGCATTTGTATTCCACCAGTTGAACATGGATTTTGCAGTTAAAATCCAACATCTTCACTACTTACCCAATTTGTAGAATACATTATATTAACAAGGAACATTTCCTTAGCTACAACCTTTTTTCCCCACAACTTTTCCTTTAAAATTTCTGATCCAGCTACCTCTAAACTGCTAGGTTGAGCTCATAGGAAACAGAATAGACAAAATGAGGTACGACCAGGAAAACTCAGACAAATGATAATGTTTGGTCTAATAGTTTGTTTTGCTTCATGTTTTGTGTGATGATATGGGAGTGTTTTTAAAGTTTGTTTTCTGATATGTGCATCTAGAAAGAAGTTCTTTTTTAAATCTTGGGGAAAAGGCCCTGATTTTCAGGAATTCTACAGCCTGACCTCTTTTTGAAATCCATTGAAAAAAAGCAAAAATTAATAAATTTGTCCTCGAAAAAATTATAAATAAGGTGCTCTGGAGATTATAAAATTCTGTGTGTGATAAATAAATGGATGAAGGCATGAACTTTCCTCTCAAAACTTATCCTTAGTGGTACTTATTATTACCCTGTTTTTTAAAATCCACATAGTAAAGTATATGGGGAGGGAGAAGCTGGTGAGACAAACCGTAATTAGAAGTGATATACTGAGAATACACCAGAATCTCTTAGAAATGTGACAATATCTTTAGACTTAAGCAGTCTTTCCAGATAAAAACAGACTAAAAATTCATGAAAATTAAATATAATGTATGATCCCAAGCCAAAAGCGAAAGGCACACCAGAATACTTTAGGAAGAAAGATATAATTGTGGCAAAAGTTGACAATTGGTGAACCTGAGTGTAAGGCATATGAGAGCTTTTACACTATTATTAAAAATGTGGAGTAAGATTATAAAATTATTTAAAGTTAAAAAGTTAAAAAATTAAAGGGTTGGTACATAAATCATTAAAAATTATACATTGTATTTACTTGCATTGCTTTCCATTTCCTATATTATTTGCCTCTTTCCTCTATTGCTTTCAAAACTTCCACCAAATAAAGAAAAAAAAACAATTACTGAAAATAGGGAAAGTAAATCTAACGTTTCCTAATATTTGGTAGTAGAAAAAGTTCACTGATGTTCTTCAAAATTGTTGGTGGAGTGAAAAACAGAGAATTACAGTAGAAAGAGCTTGGCTCTTTAAAGAAGAGTTCGCACACAGAGAAGACTGAAGGATCACCTGAAAATATGAACTAAGATTCTTCATATTTAACCAAGCCTGGCCAAAATCATCAACTACCTTGCCTAACTACAAGGGGTCTGGGAACTGGTCTAGGTTTAGGCTTGTTTACACTCTGTTAATTTTCCAGAGCTGTCATAACAAAATGCCACAGAATGGGCTTTAAAAAACAAAGGGATAGTCTCACAGTTCTGGAGACTACAGGTCCAAAGTCAAGGTGTCAGCAGGGTGGGTCCTTTCTGAGGGTTGTGAGGGGAGGGTCTTCCAGGTCTCTCTCCTTGGCTTGTAGATGGCCATCTTATACCTGTGTCTTCTCACATTTTTTATCCTTTATGAGTGTTTTTGGATCCACAGTTCCCCTTTTCAGTTTAAGGATACCAGTCATATTATTTTAGAGCTCACCCTAATGACTTATTTTAACTTGATTATCTTTGTAAAGGCGGTATCTCCAAATAAGATCACATTCTGAAGTCTGAGGGGTTAGGACTTTCACACATAATGTTTGGGTAGTATAATTTAACCCTTAACATCCACCTGTGAGGTTAGAGTCCTGGACTCCATTACCTCTAAGCATCCTTGTAGCATTAATATTTTACATTTCAAGAAGTCCAAAACTCCCAATATTTAATTGGTGCATATTGGCTGGCCAAATGAAACTCCAGTCCATTCCAAGCACAATGATTGAACTTTTCATTCTAAACCTGCAATGAGGAAATGAATCAAACTTTGGAGAAAACACATTTCTATCATCTTTTGGATTTTCGAAGTAGTAAGCTGGAGATGTTGAACAAGACCACAGGGGCTTGATATCCAACATAGCCATTCTGGCAAATCCTTTCACTCATTCTTTATATAAATACTTAGCAGTGCCTACTATGTATAAGGCACAGTGCCAGTGCTGAAAGGTGAACAAGACCAACACTCCATGGGAGCTTATGTTCTAGGACCCCCAGAGGGTTATGCTTATTGTCAACCAAATCCTTGTGTTGAAATGGAATGGAGAGGAAGAGAGGGAGAGATGGGGATCTTGAGAGATAAGTACTTCAACATGATGCCATTTCACGATGGCCTGGAGAGAAATTACGTGGATCTACTGTTTCCTCGATTGCCTCAGTACCCATTGACCTCTCACTGGAGATTCTCAAATTTCTTGAGTGTAATTCTGTGGGATTTTTCAAGGCTCATTTTGATTCTGGGATTTTTGCATTACACTTTGGAACCATACTCACACACGCCCTAGATAAAGTCAACTAATGTGCCCCATTTTTGAACCTATTGTCAGTTACCAAGTATGGTGGTGAAGGATAAGAAAAAGAGAGGAAGTGAACAATTTACAAAAGATAGCAAACTAATAAACTCTCCTATCTAGTCCACAATCCCCTAAAGTAATGTTTTCTGTATTAAAGAACAAAAGATGTGCTTAGAGCAGAAACTCCAGATATTATAACATCCCCAAGTATAAATTACAAGGTGTATGAAATGTAAGCCTGGGCTGTAAATCCATACAAATTCTGGACTAAAATAAAGTCCAGACTTTTATCTCTAAGGCATAAGAATTCTGTCCCCATTCTCAATCCACAGTAGGTCCTTGATTAAAATACGTTGGTTTAAAAAAAATTACCTTTCATTATGATGCATTTTCTCATTTTTCTTCCATATTGAGATTGACAATTTCCATTTGTGATGATCAGCCACAACATAGATGCAAATGTGCTAAGTAAAATTAGGTGTATCAGAGCAATTGGCTTATAAAAGACCATTTTACATGCTAACCCAGCAAGCGGAGAATTACTCCTGCTCTATGTACTATATGCAAATGCTCAGATTATAGCTAATTATTTTGTTGTAAAGCAGAGCCAAGAAACTGCTACAATACTCCTAGTCTCCTTGGGGAACACGCCATGAAAAGAACTTTTTTCTCTCCTTTGTAAATTACACTATGATATAATTGGGTCTCACTGCTCATGTAACACTCCACTCAGGGATAGCGCAAGAGAAACGAACAATGTCTTACTAAGTCCCTGTTAAGATCATTAAATGTAGATCACAACACACTAGCAAGTGCCCAAATCTCAATGTATCACAGTAACAAAACTGGGAAAAGAAAAAAGTGACAAGTTGCATCGCTTTTCTCTTACAATGGAGTTCAAGGTAATAAAGTGTTAATGTATTCGGCCCTGTGTGGTTGGTATTGTGAGAGAACTTTTTTTTAAAACATGTTTTACTACATTGTAGGAGAAATTGTCATATTCTGTTAGGCAGCTGTTTAGAGAAAAGCTTTGACAGTGTATAATTGACTCTATTTTTGCTGCATTTTTATTCAGCATTGTTAGGATTATATACTATTTGAGTTCTGCTTTTCGGTTTTTACACACTATGAAATTTCCCCCTTAGACAAAATTTTCACTAGGGATGAACTAAAGCCTAGCCAGCTAGTCAAAAGTTACACATCTCCAGCTTCTCCCATTTGGATGCCTTGACAGGGGTAATTGAATTATTGTCAAAATGCTTTCCCAGGGAAGGGACTTCTCAGATCAAACCCCTGAGCTCACAGCTGGCATAATATATACATGTATTTCTAAAATTACATACTCTGCACTAAAGTGCTAACAATAGTTCTCAAACATTTTTTTCTTAGGAGCTAAGGATTTGAGAATGGTGGGTGATTGATTGATTGGCATTCTCTCTCTTTCTCTCTCTCTTCTCTTCTCTTCTCTTGTGGGGAGAGAATAGTGTTTTTAATAAGTCAGCTCCCTGGATCCCATCACAGTGCCTTTTGCCTTTGACCATGCTGGTTAAGTGTTGCAAACACACTTGATAACCACTTTATTCCTAAGTGCATTTTAAAGTGTAGTTTTATTACCCTTTCGATTCAAATCCATGTGTCATAGGTCCTGAGAAGATAATCCACATTGCTCTTTTTCTTATTACTTCCAATTATAACAATGCAATATTGCCTTGTAGTTGAGAAGAGGGCCTACCCATCAGAAAGAACAGCGGCTAAACACTTTCTGTGCTGCCAACCTGACATGTCCTGATTGGACATCAGCCCCAGCTAAGACCATGACCTTTGGAGTCAGAAAGTCTTCTGTTTTAATCTTGGCTTTACTATATATTGACCATGTGACCTCAGGCCATCTAATCTCTTAAAGTTCTTTCAAATGCTACCATAGAAATACCAGTAGGCTATTATGAAGCTTAAATGAGATAATACATTTGTAAAGTATTCAGCAACATGCCTGACACATAGTGACTATTAAATATGTGATTTCTATAGCTGTTATGATCCATGCCAGACAAAGACCCAGTGCATTAATTTTTTTTATAAAAAGGAGGCATTAATACTCTTGTCTTGACAAACTGTAAATTGATTTTCTGACTCTCCCACTCCCACCCTCATTTGTTCACTTTCCCCTTGTCTATTCATATTTTTCCGTGAACTTGTGGTGGCTGCCAAATTAGTAGAGTGAAATGGGAACTCAATTTAATTGAAAATGCATGTGTCAATGTCACAATGTGAGAAAGGTGCTGTCATTCGGGCCATCACTCCCCATCACACACACATATGCGGGGGAGAGAGAGAGGAGAAAAAATGCACTGCATGTATCTGAATTACTCTGTGGATCCCCAAGAAAGGAAATGCCACTGATTTTCAGTGTAGAAGTGATCATGTGTGGAGGTGAAATGATTACTTTTCTAATAGTGATAATAACAGCTACAATTTTTCATAGCACTGCTATATGCTCTTTATATATATATATATATTAATGGATGTACCACTCATTGCAACCCTACAAGATAGGCAGTCTCATGATATCTGTATCACAGATGAAAAAAATCTAAGGTCCAGAGAAGTTAAGTAACTTGCCCAAAACACACAGAAAGTAAAAGACTGCACTGGGATTCACATCCAAGAAGTCTGGCCTTATGGCATATACATTTACCATTCTCTTATGATACAGTATCTTCTACTTACTGAGCCTTTTCTCTATGCCAGGCACTCTGTATTTGTGCTATCTCATTTATCCACCCTTACTTGATATCATAAGGTTAGTAAGGGATAAAACACAATCCAAATGTAGGCCAAATCATGACTCCAAAGTTATGATGTGAGCGCTGGAATATACAAGTAAATAGTGGTTTGGGGGGAAACTCTAGGAGACTCAATTCAAACACCACCTCCTTCATCAGAAATGTTTCCATCAACACCTGCCTATACTTGTCTTACCTTACTGGGAACACAAACAATCCTAAGCACCTGTATCTCAAAATTTTGATGCCTTTGAGTTCCATAATTATGTCACATGACTTACTTGAAGCTCCCTGAAGAAAAATTTAAGTCACTTGAAAGCCAGGCTCATATCTTTCCCCTCTCATATTCCCAGAGCATCTGGCATACTATCAGCACATAATGGGCAATTTCTCGTGGTAAGGACTTCATCTGAAATGTAAAGAATGGAAGTACTACAGAAAAGATCTAGGCGATCTCTGTGCCTCCAAACTCACCCTTTATCCATGTCCCAATTATGTCTTTAGCAAGACAGAACCTTGTCATTTTGTATCATCAGCAAAACTCATGGAGCAGCAGAGACAATGCCATACTCAAAATAATGACTAATGATGAAGCAAGAGCAGTCAGGAGTCATCTCTGAAGCGAGTTTCATGGTAATTTTATTAAAGGACTCACCAAACTAGTGCATCATTATGTGACTTGAACTGAATTTGATAATAGTCTTGTCCAATTCTCTTTCAAAAACCATTGCCACTGCTATTACCTTCAAATCTATTCTCAGGAATTCTAAGTTGTCTTCTTATCTTAGTCCATGACCTCTCACTTCCATCCTATTTTTGGCAAAGACAAAAAACTCTGTGATCACCAAATTCACTTTCTTTTTCTTCTGTCACTTAGATGTAAGCTTTTGGTATTAGTTCGGGTTATATGACGGGGCTCTGACCAATGAAATGTAGACCAGCAACATGCATGTCACTTTTGGTATTGCCCATAAAAATCCCTCACTGGTGATCTTTCATTCCCCTCCTATTTCTCAGTGACCATATACTGGTGTTGAAAATAGGATAATATAATGGGAGATCCCAAGTTCCCAAGTCAATACTTGACAAAGAGCTGCCTGACCCTCACTAAACGGTGAAGAGAGAAAAATAGAATTTTATTGGATTATGTCACTGATCTTTGGGGTTCTTTGTTAGAGCAGTTAGTGGTTGCTTACTGTCTCCATGATGGCAGATGAGTCAGCCTCAAGTGGAGCTCCAATTGTATCATTTCCAGAAATTGCCAGAAATATCCTATCCCACATAGGACATTAATCCAATTTCAGATACTTGTAACTATTGTGAAGGAAATTAAATGAAGCCATGGTATAAAGATCAATTTGGAATGCCGGACTATTGTCCATAAGTTGGTCAGAAAGAATCTAGTCCAAGGAGATGACAATTAAGCTAAAACTCACATTTATTTATCCACATATTAATTTAACAAATATTTTGAGCATTTTATATGTGTTACTCACTGTGTAAGGAACTCAAAATTCATGGATGTTTGCTGAGTATATTAGTGGACACATTTAACATGAAATCTAATTATTTAATTTGATATTCATGACCTGGCTTCAACCCACTTTCAACAACAACAAAAAAAGAGGATGAAGGCAGTAAGAAGGGGAAAAGGACAAGGGCAAAGGGTCAGAGAGATAGAAAAGAGAAACAGGAGAAGGGAAACAGACAGGTGAGAGTCTGATCCTGTACCATTTCATTCTCTTTGATCTGCACCTTTGCAGCCCCAGATAACAGGTGCCTCCAAAGAGACATAGAGGTTTCCATACTGATTGTCCCATTCAACTCTGAGGGGATATCCTTGGATCACCTTCCTATTGAAACCCTTCAAGCTAGACCAGCATTCTTAGCAAAGGGCTCCTTAGGATCCTCCAATTCTTGAGGTCCAAGTGGGCCCCCTTTATCTGGTCCTACATTCTCCAGATCTCTTCTGAGAACTAGATGCTTCTGGATCCATCTTAGGCATTCCCAGAAAGCCCAGACCCAGCTCCCAACAACCCTTGTTGAGAAAATAGAATTCAATATTATCCTAAAAAAATTCTCAAACCTCCAGACAAGGTCCAGGCTATAACCTTGAAATAAGTAGTGCCTAGTAAGGATTTTCATACTAGAGCTTCCTCTATGCCCTGTAGGGTCCCACTGACAGTTATGGGCTATGACTCTTGAGGGTCTGACTTCTAACTATCCTAGTGACACACAATCCATTTCACAAGCAATTGAAATAGCCTAAAAATTCTATTGTGTACGAGTCTAGACCACACACCTCAGCCTTCTTTTTATATTCTGAGAGTTAAATATTCCTCTCAGACCATATATTACTATTGTTCTGTCCTACTCTATTATTTGTCTCTGCCTGATGCTTTATGTTCTCACTATATTAATACTCCCAGAACAATACTAGTCTTCTCCCACTCCCTCTCTTTTTTTCTCCCCTGCTTTTCCTGGCTCTTGCTTTGCTTTCTTGCACTCTCTCCTGTTTCCAGGTATTTAAATATGGTGTTCCCCTACAAGAAAGAAAAGAGTCAAGAATTGATAGCCATACTTGAAGTGATAAATCAATAAGCTTGATTTGTCTGAGGAATACAATATAGGGAGGGGGCTTAGGATAAGGTCAGAGGAGGACAGGTTGAAGCTATAGGGTCTGGAGAAGATTCCATTCTGGGGGTCACAACCCCAAAGTTCACACCCTCTGCAGGGTAGTCCCACAGAAAAAGCTTTGGGCTTGTTTTTTTGTTTGTCTTTTGTTTTTTGTTTGTTTGTTTGTTTTGCTTTTTTTTTATTAACCCAAGAAAATAACAAAGAACAAAAGGCACAAGTTAAGGATAAGTAATAATAAAGAGATGTTTATAGTTAACACTGATAACGGTGGGGGGGGAGCAATGGGAAAAGAGGAAGGAGTGGAGGGTGAGAAAGAGGAGAGGAAAAGAAGGAAGAAGGGAAAGAGGTAGAAGAGGAGATACAAAAGAGGAGAAAAGAGAAGAGGAGAAAAAAGAAGAAGAGAAGAGAGGAGAGGAGAGGAGAGGAGAGGAGAGGAGAGGAGAGGAGAAGGGAGGAGAGGAGAAGGGAGGGAAGGGGAAGGGAAGGGGAGGGGAGGGAGGAGGGGAGGGGAAAGGAGAGGAGCGGAGGGGAGGGGAAGCACCTTTGGTGGGTATCTGTTTCCTGCAATCTGTAGAGCCTGACTAGAACAACTTCCTGTGATGCTGATAGGAGCTCAACATAGTCGCTATTATTATAGTCATTACAATTAATATTTATAAGGATATTTTGAGCCTAGGAGTGGAGTTGGACCAGCTGATCTTCAAAGTTCCTTCGAGCCCCAGAAGCCCCCGATTCTCACTTAGAAAGCCCCCAAGTGTGATGCTTCCCTTCTTTGTAGCAATCTTGCCATCTCACCTCCTCTGCCCTTCACTTCTGTCTCTTTAATATTTCCACCTCACCAATTCAAAGTATTTTCCTAACACATAACAATAAAGTGCAAATAGCAAAAATCAAGTCCCAAGTTTCTGTCAAACCACCTAATCATAAAACTGATAGTCAAACATGGAAAGTCTGTTGATTAAAATCCTCTGTAACTACAATAAACACCCGACCAAAGCTCCAGTAGAGAAATGGGTGTGACATTAGCCATCCTGACTCTATACCTCAGTGATCCTGCCAAGAATGCCTCCTGAAACATTGCCTTTACTGGGCCTGCGCAGTGGCTGTCCCAGCACTCCCATAGACCAGTGAGGTGGGTCTGGGCTGTTTTATCTTTCTGAAGTGATCAAGGTAGGATGAAGTCCAGCCAAAAAGATACCCAAGAAGCCTGGCCAGCATTGCTCAGTAGTTGAGCCTCAATCTCATGGTTTGATTCCTGGTCAGGGCACATGGCTAGGTTGCAGGCTCAGTCCCCATAGTGGGGCATGCAGGAGGCAGCCAATCAATGATTCTCTCTCATCATTGATGTTTCTACCTCTCTTCCCTTCTCCCTTCCTCTATGAAATATATATATATAAACCTAAAGGACAACCTGTGATGTAATGTGTAAACTTTTTGAATCCTTTTGAAGTATGAGAGGATTCCCCGCTCAGAGTTCAAGTACAGTCAGGAGTTGTCCCAGCAGAATACTGCCATGTATTATGAACTCCTCTTCCTCACAGCTTTCTAAGTCATTGGTTGTACAAAAAAAAGAGTACACTTTCTATTGTAATGCAGTATATGTATTTTTTAAATATTTATTGAATACTACTATGTGCCAGGCAAATGCAGGCACATACATATATACCATAAACACATGTACATGGCTGCATAGGATTACCAGAATATACACACACATGCACAAGGATACACAGACATATATTTCACAAATGTCAATATATAAATGAATATACACAAATATACATGCAAACAATAGCAGTGCATTGTACCCATGTATATAGGCACACAAAATCATATTATATTGGAATCTTGGTAAAAGGGACAGAAACCAACTCACATAGGCTTTAATTAGAAGGGAGATTTATTGTGAACCAAGATGAGCTGGGGCAATGAAGCTAGGTGCAGAGCAAGAATGCAGCTAGGTCTCAGGAATAAGTGAACTCAGAACCATGGACTTTATCAATTTCATAACCCACTTGGTCTCTATTTCTCTCTGTGCTGGCTTCACACAAAAAGCATGTGTGTAGCCAAATGTGGGGACTATGACATTTATCCATATCTCACAAACATGGCCATACATTTCCTGATCTCTAGACACAGATAACAAAAGAGAAATTACAAATGCTTTCTGACTTCAAGAAAAAAAGAAGTCCAAGTGATAGGACAATTGATCCTAGTTCCCATTTATTTTAGTCAATTTAAGATAGGTTCTGCTACAGTAATAAAACAAAACAAAAAATCCCTAAAATCTCCATGATTTACTCCCACAAAGTTGATTTCTTACATGCGATACATGTTTATCATGTGCTGGCTCTGGCTCTGGGACTCAGGGTGACAAAACAGCCTTTATCTGAATATTACAAGTCCCATAGCAGAGGGAAAGGAGAAGAGGTGGCAAGCCATGCAAGGACTCTGAAAACATCTGCTCAAGTGTGCCATGTGTCACATGGGCTCTCCTTCTATTGGCCAAAAGAAGTCATTCAACCATTCCTAACATGAATAAGGGAAAGGAGACAGTGAAAGTTTTGAAGAGTAATCCAAGCTACTATATCATCTCATGACTGTCCATGTCCAGGTGAGTGGGTACTAGAATGATTTATCCCTTGACAAATTAAATTGGGGAGAAGCAAGACCAGCTACTATGGTGGTTCCAGCAGCAATGCTGAGAGTGAGTTGCCCCAAGTGGGGATTGCTGGGTAGATAATACCACTATATTACAGAGAAACTAATGTGAAGACATGTGCTCAGCCCAACAAACCACATGGCATACATATGTACACATACTTAACTCCCATGTGGAGATGCAGGCACATACTATGTACTTGCAGACATGTACACAAACATATGAACCTGTAGCAGTGCTTACACATGCACACATCCATGCACCATGTTCATGTTGGGGTCCAGTCTATCCTCATTTACATGTCAACCCACACCCACATGCCTGGGTGCACGCACACACTCCAGCTCAGCAGGGAGTGGCTGTGTCTGCTGCCTAAGAGATCAAAGGCAGATGCTCCCTCTGCATATTTAAGGATCCCCTGCTGCTTCCCTGTAGCTCTTGGCTGAGCCCCCTGCCTAGCCAGAGACCCACTCTGGGAAATGTTACCTACCCCAGGAGAATGGCTTTGGAATCTAATCACTTATTTCTCAAGTCTTTCAGGAAGGACCCAGAAAAAAACTTAGGTCAGCCTAGAGGAGCAGTCTGGGTCCCCTGCTCCGAAGCCCACTGCTTTTGTCACAGTGGATGGTCCCCCTGAGGCAGCCAAGTTCAGTCCCAGGGAGGGAGGGACTGACATTGCCCATTCACCCAGAACTTGAATTTCCTCTTGAGGAACACTCATAGTACCCAGACTTGATGTTGGACTTGAGTCTTTGTGGAACAAGTACCAAATAGGGAGTAGAGCCCCAGGACACAGTCCTGGCTTTGCCATAACTCATTTGGACAGTCACTTTCCCCTATGAGCTTCAGTTTCCTAGAAAAGTTTCTAGAAACCATCCAATCCAGGAATGACAAACACCTAGCACAACTACCACTGCTGCAACCTCTCCATGCCCTTGGGCAACATCACTAATCCACATAGCACCCCTCTAACCTAGATTGAATAGTTTTGCACAAAACCTCTGAATCATTTTGCACAAAATATTCTTTGAAGAGGTACCAATTTGTCAAAATAGACTCATGAAAGAAAACTTATCACCAGCCCTGATCAAGTCCTAAGACTTCATTGAATCAATGAAGAAAATGAGGTACAGAAGAGAAAGAATGCTTCTAACCTCCCAGAAATAAATTAGGAGGTTGAAACAGATGAATTCTCAATACTTCCACCATCTCCCCAACCTAGCTCTCATCCAAAAGAGGCAAATGGGTTTCTTTTAGTTTGCAACCTCTGATTAATTGGCAAGAGTTTCAAGAAACACTGTGTTGGGAACACTCCCTAAGACCCTAAGACTGTGCCTAGGCTGGGTAAGAAAGAACATCATGATCAGTTACCAACATCTGCCATCAGCACAGGCATTCAGTGCCAAGTGGAGCACCAGGCCCCATTCTAGGTTAAGTCACATTTATATTGAGAGAGAATGATGCACTTTCCTACACATGACCTATCTGTAAAAGGAAATATGCTTTTCCCCAGAGTGGAGATGCTTTGAGTTGAGCCCTGAGAAATGTGTAGGAGCCTGTTTAAAATGCACTGCCAAGGAGGAGACAAGTCCTGGGCTCGACAGTCAACCAGCATTCCTGTACTGTGCTTAGGACTTTGCAAAAGTCCATTTATATTGTTGATTCAATCTTTCTACCAGAAAAAAATTGGTATAGTATTCATACTCTCTGGTTCTTCTATGCAGTAATAATGATATCAGAACAACAAAAATATAATAACAGCTTATTGAGCACCTATTATATGTCAAAAACTATGCTTGCCTCTTTACATACACTGTGTCTAATTTTCTCAACATTGCTGCAAGCTAGGTTGTATATTCACACTTTACAGATAAAGAAATGAACACACAGAGAAGTTCTGTGACTTGTCCAATATCACTTGGTAGTAAGAGGGTAGGATTGAGCCCATATCTGTGTGACACCAAAGCCTCTTCTTTTTGTCCTAAATAGTAGTCAGATCTGTTTTGAATCAAAATAAGAGACAGCATGAGCTCTGTGATTAAGAAACCCAGATAGATTTGGGGTAGGGGCAGAAAGAATTGAACTCTGTTTCACAAATCTTGTTAATGTTTCCCCCCGCTCTTGCTTCTTAAATTCTGCAACTATTTTTCAGTGAGTTAAAATGATGCAGTAGAGGTCATAAAGAGAAAAGGCAGGTTATAAAAATAATATTGCAGTATGAATTCATGTAAACAAAGTATAAGAAAATTCTGGATGGCTATGCACTAAAGCAGTAATGATGGCTATTTCTGGTGGGGAGATTAGGACGTTAGGATTATTTCTTATTTTCTTCTGTATGTTTGTAGTTTTGAAATTTTCTTCATTGGTGGTAATACCTATGCTTTCGTTATTTTCAATGAAATGTCATCACCATTAAAAAAAAATAGTGTAACTAGCCTGGCCAGTGTGGCTCAGTGGTTGAGAGCCAACCTATGAACCTAGAGGTCATAGTTTGATTTCCCATCAAAACACATCCCCCTGGTTGTGGGATCAATCCCCAATAGGGAGTGCACAAGAGGCAGTTGGTCAATGATTCTCTCCCTTTCTCTTTAAAATCAATAAAAAATATTATTTAAAAAAACAAGAGTGTAACTAAATCTTTATGGTAGGTAATTTCCTTAAATTAATTCCTAGAATTTTGAGGGAAAATGTCACCTAATCCAAACTGCCCTCCAGAAAACTTTATAGCAATTTACAAACTCTATCAACTCCTCCAAATCTTTGCAATACTGGACATTTCAGCTTTAAGCCTCTGACTGCTTGACACTGGTGAACAGGAAACAGAGTCATGCACTTTGGAGGGGTCTCATGGGACACCCCTGGGTCACAGGCCTTGACTGTGAGAGTGGACATTTTGACTTATTTAAATGGACAGCTGTTAGCATCCCTTAAAAATGGAGGAGGTGCCCTAACTAGTTTGGCTTGGTGGATAGATCATTAGCCTGCAGACTCAGGGTCCCAGGTTCAATTCCGGTCAAGGGCATGTATCTTGGTCGCAGGCACATCCCCAGTGGGGAGTGTGCAGGAGGCAGCTGATTGATGTTTCTCTCTCATCGGTATTTCTAACTTTCTCTCCCTCTCTCTTCCTTTCTGTAAAAATCAAAAAATATATATTTTTTTAAAAAGGAGGAGGTGATACAACAAATCTTGTGATGACAGTCAACCACACAGCAGCACTGCATAGACCCAGGTATTCCACACTGTAGACTGTTGTTGCCTCTCTAGCCAGAGAGCAAGTTCTGTGAGGGCAGGGACTAATCCATATTTGTTTCTGCAATCTGAGAGGGCCCTATATACAGGTAGTATCTCTGAATATATTGTCTTTAACTCTGTCAATGAGGAAATTATTGAGGGTAACATCGAGCCTGAGGTCCCATTGGAAATTGGAGACAGAAATGCCTGACTTGGAGGAGCAGGCATGGGGTTTGAATTCAGAGATTCTGAGCTCAAGTCTTGACTTCCTTGCTTACTTTGGGCAAATTCTTTAATGTCTTTGAGTTGACTTACCTTACCTGGAAAAAGGAACATCAATACTGATTCCATAAGGTTAGGTTAATTAGTTAATGAAATATGCAAATGAAAAGGCCTTGCAAATGGCACGGTACTGATGTTCCTTGGATTATCATCGTATCACACACTTGGAGTTGTTTTATGAATGTTCCTCACCAGGGGAAAAAATATAGAATTAATTGGTCTTAACTTTTCTCCCTTTTTAAAGATTCTAATAAATGATCACGGTTGGAGTTCAGATAGATAGACCTGACTCTGAATTCTGTCTTTACCACATACTAGCTCTGTGATCTTGGGCTGTGACCTAAATATTCTGAATCTCGAGTCTCCTTGTCTCTAAAATGGGAATAATAAAAGTGCCAACTTCACAAAGAAAATAATACACCTGTTGTAAGGACCAAAAGTTATATTACATGTATAAGTGTCTGGCCCAGCCTAGACGTATAGCAAGAAGTCAAGAAATATCCTCTTTTGTCTAACAACTGTAAGTGGGACTCCCCTATCCATCAGCCTCAGTCTTATGTCACTTTTGTTGTGTAATATATTACTGTAAATTTATTGGCTTAAAATAACAACCTTGCAGTTATCTCAGAATTCTATGGATCAGCAAATCTGGGATCTGCTGGCCGGTTCTTCTGTTGGCCTCTGCAGGGCTCATCCATGGGCCTGCAGTCAATGGCTCACTCACATATCTGACAAATGGCTGAGTATCTGCAGGGGCAGAGAATGTAACTTTATTATGGTTCTCATCATCTGGCACAATGGTAAGTGCAGATTTCCAAATATAGCAAGAGGGCAAGTCATTGTGCACAAGTTTGCTGATGCTTCTCTGGCCAAAGCCAGATACATAGCCAGTCTCAGATTCAAAAGGTGGAGAAATGGATTTCACCTTTGTGTGGGAAGAACTCCAACACCACATTACACAGGAGTATATATACTGGGGTGGGAAGTATCGGTGGCTATTTTTATAAGTTACCTCTGAGATAAGTGCTTCTTCCAGAGCTGTCTGCTTGCTATGATCCAGTGACTCACACAGAAAGCAGATCTCCTCTATGCACTTCAAGAAACTTTCCCATAACTTTCTCAGCATTCCTCCAAATCAGTGCCAAAATGGTGTAGTGATCTCTAGCGTAGAAGCTTGTGAGCAGGAGACAGAGACAAAAGAACAAATGCTTAAATTATCTGATGAATGTCAGATACATTAAACTAATTTATGTAATAACGTAAGCACAGTGATGGGAAGGTAATATGAGAGACATAAATTATACATTATTATTGTCAGCTCTAGCACTTATTTTAGTAGTGTGTCAAAATACATCCTGATAACCTAACATTTATAGAAATGAACAAGTGCTTGTGCTCAGGGATACGGCAGTGAGAAGCTAGATGTCATTTGCATGTATGTACCAATCCATCATTGGTAATGACAAGGTAATAAGAAGAAGGTGCCCAGTTTGCTTAACTTCCCTAGACACCCTGGGTTCGAATCCCCCTGGCAAAGATTCCAGGGTGTGGTCAGTGTGGAAAGCCATGAAAGAGCATGGTCTTAGGATCAGACTGGCAACTTAACAGCTCTCAAACCCAAGTCATTTCACCTCTCCAAACCTCAGTTTTCACATCTGTGAATTGGGAATAATAAACCTATCTTTAAAAGAGTCCCATAAAGATAAAATAAAATTATTTTGTTATCTTCTCACAGAGGCATGTCCTACATAGTGGCATGGGAGATGCATCTGAGGTGCAGGGAAGTCCTAATAAACCCATGTCTTTCACAAACAAAAAAATAAAATAATATTAAAATAAAAATAAATGCAGGAAACCTCAAGGAAGGCTGGTCAGCTTTTCTCACGCACAGTTAGTGACTTCCCGACTATGGTTTTGTTTATTCACCTCCACTCCATCCACAAGCTACTGCCTGATGTTCCCTTTCTCTTCTGTATTACAGCCAGACTATAATTCTCATGCCCAGAGTTTAACACCAGAGTGTAACACTAATAGCAATCTCCCAGGGCTCACAAAGGTCTGCAAGAAACTGTGGGTTGATCTTGGATATATGCAGGGCCTGGCCTCTGAGGCAGAAGAAACTCAGGGTCCCAGAGGCACAGAAGTCTCAGGACATTAGAGGAAGCTGTAAGTAGGACATCTCCCACTGGAAAACATGGCCCTGGGGGGGGGGGAATTCAGCTCACAGGGCTAAGCATGTGGGCAGTCCTCCTCAGGAGGAATGCCCCATGGATGACAGCCCATCCCAAGGGAGCCAAGAATGGGTCTCCAGCTAAACCAAAGCTAAGTCCTCAGCATAAGCAGCCCCAGGACAGGGGAACCAAAAAGATGAGTAAGCAGAAGCTCAGCAGAGAACCCCAATAGGGAGGCCATGCACTGTCTCCAGAAGCTCATCATGTCCAGCAAGAATGGTGGTGAACCAAGGCTATTCCAATCCTATCTGCCCAGTGTACCCACTGGTCTGGCTGAATCTATGGGAGGACACAGAGGGGACTGAGCCCAGAAGTGAGGAGCTGAAGAAGCAGAGGCCAGAGGTGGGGTAGGTAACAATGGCCCTGAGGTAGCATCCAGACCCCTGGAATCTGCCACCTTTCCCTTCTCTTTCTTTAAGACCCACCACACACACACAAACACACCTCCTGAGCCTATTATTCTTTCCATGATTTCTGGTCAGGCAAGTCCAGATCCCCTTCTAGACTTCAGTTTCTTCATTCTGAACAGGAGTTTAAAGGCCTTGCCACTCAGACCATGCCCCTTCTGGACCAGCCTCCACTGGGGTTTGGGAGTAGGGTGAGGTAGGAAAGGAGTCCAGAGAATGAAATATAAGGAGGCGCTCCCTTTCAGATACAGGCAGGTGCAGGCCCAGCACATAATGCTTGCCTTCCTTGCTCACCCAAGTCCTGGCCTGAGCCTCCACTCCCAGGGCCTGTGTGAGGAGTCCTGGGATCACAGCAATGAACATCTTAGAGTTTCCAGAGCAATTCTCAAGACCACACCATGTTCTGCCCTAATAGGCTGCACTGGGAAGAGGAGAGACACTCACATCCCTGTCTGGACAGACACACCTTCTCTTGGCTTCTTATGGTCCTTGGGGAATTATGCAGAGATACTAATGCTTAAATCTAGTCCTGCCTCTCCCCTGTCTGGGCGGTCTCTATGGCAAGCTCGTCACCCATGAAAAAACAGCTAACCTCCTTAAGGCAAGGCCATTTTCTATACTAGTTTTTAGCATACTTTGCTGTAACCACTTGCTGTATGACCAAACTGAATGGTGAGCATCTCCAGGGCAAGTAATACCCCCCATCCCAATGACAGGCTCAAAGATACTGGATGATGTAGTGAGCACCTATTCTGTGCAGATTCTATGCCCAAGGCTGGGTATACTACAGAAATCACCATAGACTAAGCCCTTGCCTTCATGGGACTTACACTCTAGTTGCAAGTCACAAACAAAATATTAAATACATAACACACCACACGATGCATGTGCTAAGAAGAAAATGAAGCATGGCAAAGTGACGGGGAGACAAAGTGAGGGATGCTGTTTTATATAATACTCAAGCCCTGCCAGCCTGGCTCAGTGGTTGAGCACCGACCTATGAATAAGGAGGTCACAATTTGATTCCCAGTCAGGGCACATGCCCAGGTTGCAGGCTTAATCCTCAGGGTCGGGTGTACAGGAGGCAGCTGATCAATGATTCTTTCTCATCATTGATGTTTCTATCTCTCTCTCACTCTCTGTTTCTCTGAAAGCATTAAAAATATTTTTTTAAATAAAGAGGGAGGGAGGGAGGAAGGGAGGGAGGCAGAGAGGGAGGGAGGCAGAGAGGGAGGGAGGAAAATAGTGTTCAAGGAAGGCCTCTGTGATAAGCTGGTGTTTAAGGAGAGAGCTAAAGGAATCAAGAAAATAAGCCATGTGGGAAGATCGTTTCCGGAGTGAGAATAGTGAGCATGAAGCTCCTCAGTGGTGTTCAATAAGCAAATGCATGCCTTCCCTCACACTCCCTCATACTCCCATGCTTCAGATCTTTAATGCCTTGAGTGTTGCAACTGTTATTCCCTCCACTTGACATGCATTTTACCTTTTTTTTCTCTGCCTGGCAAACTCATATTCATTCTTCAAAATACATCTTAAAAAAGCACTTATTTATAGGCTTCCCATACAGATACCATTGCTTTCTTCTTCTCCTGAATTTTCACAGTATTTTGCAAATCTTCAATTACATCAGTTTAATAGATCTGTCTCCTCTGTAGACTATGAGCTCTCTAAGGGCAGAACCCCCATTGGCCCAACACTGAGCCATCCTTATAGATATTCCTACTAATGCTGATCCCACTGACTAGTGGCTGCTCCCTTGTTTATAAGCAAATTATGTGTCTTTCTCTCTGATGGTCTGCTTTGCAAGGTGACTAGAAAGGTCAGCAAAGATAGTAGTAAGAAATGGCTTCCTTCCATTTGTAAGTTAATCCTGGATCCAACTGCATAAAAACCTTTTCTCTGACAGATTATTCATCTAATTCAATACACCAAAATAAATAAATCCTAGCACTCTAATACAGATTCCAAAGAAAGAAGTTCACCATTAGAATGTGAACTCCTTGATGTCAAGACACCTTGTTTTGTTGTTGTTTTCATTGATTTTTTAGAGAGAGTAGAAGGGAAGAAGGAGGAAGTGAGAGAAAAAAACATCAATGTGAGAGAGAGACATCAATTGATTGCCTGCCACATATGCCTCAACCAGGGCCAGGGCCAGGGCCAGGAATGAACCTGCAACCAGGTACGTGCCCTTGACTAGGAACTGAACCCATGACCTTTTGGTGTGTGGGTCAGTGCTCTAACCCAGTAGTTGGCAAAGTCATTAGTCAACAGAACCAAATATCAACAGTACAATGATTGAAATTTCTTTCGAGAGCCAAATATTTTAATCCTAAACTTCTCCTAATGCCACTTCTTCAAAATAGACTCACCCAGGCCATGGTATTTTGTGGAAGAGCCACACTCAAGGGGCCAAAGAGCCTCATGTGGCTCACAAGTTGTGGTTTGCCGACCACTGCCTAACCAATTAGCACCACCTGCCAGAGCCAGGACACCTTTTTCCTTTTTTTTTTTTAAAGTGATCTGTCTATTTAATGATCTGTGTATTTATTTAGCAATGCCTATTGCCTTAGATCAGTGGTTCTCAACCTTCCTAAGGCCGCGACCCTTGCATACAGTTCCTCATGTGCTGGTGACCCCCAACCATGAAATTTTGCTACTGTTATACATCATGATGTAAATACCTGCATTTTCCGATGGTCTTAGACCACCCCTGTGAAGAGTCGTTCGACCCCCAAAGGGGTCGCGACCCACAGGTTGAGAACCACTGCCTTAGATGAAAGTCAAAAATATGCTTGATGAATGAGAAATCATGGGTCCTTCTTAGGAGAAAATTGGTGAAGAAGTCTCCCTTTAGTTGAATGTATTCTGGTTGGCATGACCAGATCCACATGTGGCATTCACTAGAGCAAGGTTAGCAAACCAGGACCTAGGACAAGGATGGCTCCCAACCTGTTTTGGTAAATAAAATGTTATTGCAACTCAGCAACTCCTACTGCTTCCTTGGACTGTTTTCACACTACAATGGCAGAGTTGAGCAGTTGTGACATTGACTGAACGGTAAGGCCTTCACAGGAGAAGTTTATGGACCTTGGAATTAGAGAATCACGGAATGTAATACATAGTCAAGTGCAGATTGCCATGTGAACAGACTTTAATGCTATAGTTAAGCACTTTCTCTGTGTCATTTTCCTTCTCTACAACAGAGATGGCACCATGCCTTCACCTCAGTTTTCCCAGGCACTGTGTTGGAGTGATAATCCCAGATCCCTGAAGGGGCAAAGAGGTGAAGGTGCTCCCAAAGCAGGCTCCAGCTGAAAGGAATGCCAATCTTATTGTCTTCTGATCTATAACCCCCATGACATCCAACCAGCAATATCATTTTCCCCATCTCCTTACAAAGCCAAGCAACTTTGCCCACCCATTTGCCATTTGACAAAGTCTTTTAAACAGATGACTTTTAATAAGTTAATCCATTCATTGTCTGGTGCTCTGAAAACTGACATAAAAGCACAATGACGCCTAATTAAACTTGTTCTGTGAAAACTAATTTGTCAAACCCAGAAGCACAGTTCATAGATAAATGCTAATATTTGAAAGTCAAATTAAAGTTGAAAAGGTTTGTAATAACAGTTAATTAACTCTTGTTTTGTTTTCCTTCACTGCAAACTGGCACCAACTGCATTGCGGGCGCCTCTTTAACATTTTGGACCACAAAGATAAAATTCAAAGCTTTGAGATAAGCCTTTGATGTTGGTATTCTCTGCAGATTCGATATTATTTTAAGTCTCTTTGTTTAAAAATTCATTTTTATTATCCCTGCATGAAATGCATGGCAATTCCCCAAATAACGAGCCATCAGTGCAATTAACATCGTCGATCGACACCAGCGTCCTGATAATTAATACAGACGCGTTGCCTCCCCAGTGAGAACTGTGAGGGCTTGATTTTTTCAGAGCAACTGTTCATTTACAGACTCAGCTTCAACCTAATGAAAATGGATTGTGAAACTTTAATGAACAAGACTTTGCTGTCATAATAATAAAGACTTTGAAACAACGCGGAGGCCTCCATACCAAGTGTCTGGCACTGTGCTTGTTGCTACGGTACATCAAACCAATTAAGCCATATGATGAATATTTACACCCAGGTTTTTTCCAACTCTATGACATAAGATAAACTCGTAAAAATGAGCATTAATTCTGCATCAACAGTTTCCGACATTACATCGCAGCAAAAAAGCATCCACCCAGCCAAAAGACTCTGTCTGCTCACTTCTGTTTTGTCTTAATAATGTCAACAAAGGATTAGAAGGGTCTGAAAATCCAATTTGCATACACAAGTTGTCAGTACAAGTGCAAGGAAAATTTCTACCTTGATGTGTGTGTGTGTGTGTGTGTGTTTTGCTTGTGGGTATGTGTATGATAGCACCCTGGTGGGGCTGATTTGTATGTTTGCATCTCTGTGCCTGAGAAAGTGTGTGCCTGCGAAAGTGTGTGCCTGCCTAATGCACATGGATTTAGTGGGGGAGGAGGGTGATGGGGTAACAATGCATAAGCTCATATCTCTGTGCATATATCATATTTGTGCATACATTTATATTTCTGACAATATATATATATATATATATGTGTGTGTGTGTGTGTGTGTGTGTGTGTGTGTGTGTGACTTCATTGGTTTGTTTGAATTTGCATGACTATTTTTTATATCCATTCAACAATATTTATTGAGCACCTATTATGTAGGAGACAATGTGAAGTTATAATGGTTATAAAATCTTTAAAAGCATCTCTACTCAGGAAACTAATGTTTGGTTGGGGACTCTATACATCAATTAATATTCAATCATAGTAGAGTATACAAGTGCTAAAACGGGGAAAGGTGTATTTTTGGTGTGCATAAGAGGAACATATAACATACATTAAGAGAAATTATCAAAGATTTCCCCAAACAAGTTCGATGTAATCTGAGGCCTGAACATCAGGAGGAGTTAGCCAGGCAAAGCAAGGAATTCAGGTGAAGAAAATGCAGGTAGGTGCCTTTGTGTTCAGCATGTATCATGCACGTGGAAGATACATTTTGCCTAGGATCCATGTGGGTGGCTGTGTGAGTCCTTTGGGCAACACAAGGGTGCATGCACCTTTGTATACCCAGACCTCAATGTGTAAGAAACATAGCACCCCCTGGCAGGAAATACTATCTCAAAACCTGCCCTTCTGGGTGTCAATGATGCAAGTAGAGAGCAAAGGGCCATGACTTTGGAAGGCGTAGGGCAGCAAATCAAGCTTTTATGTACCATTATTGCCTGAGGTTCTTATTTACAGAAGCACAGATCTTCCCAGAGGCTAATGGAAGATACATTTGTGATTTTGAGCACAAGTTTATTAGTAGTATAAGAATTCACAAGTCAGGGATTTTTAAACTATCTCCTCTTTCAAGAAAGAGTGCCAGATATAGAGAAATCAACCAAACTATAGTAACTTCTGAATCTAGCTCTACTCAGCCCTATACAATTGTGCACACATGCATGAACACAAAAGAATAAGCCCAGATTTTAGTCTTTTTAAATCAAGGAGTCAGCATTGCTCTCAGACAACATCAGAGAGCAGTGAAAGATTCGACAATTTGTTTTCCAGTTGGAGGAGAGGTCATAACTATACTATATCTGTCCAGAGCACGTCCAGGTACAAGAGGGGAAACGATCAGGATGGGAACCAGCCAAAAACACTGTCACAAATCCATGCACTTTATTCACAGGGGTCCCTTCAGGCATGTGGAAACTCATTTTACTCACAAAATTCTTGGATGTTCTTTTTCCAGCCTATAGAAGAGAAGAGGTAATTAATTCAATTTGTAGAGAATGCTACTATTCACAGATATATCACCAGAAGTGATGAGGAAGAAGTTAGTTCTGGGGCCATTTAATAAGATTAAATCATATTCAGTTTGCTCTGATGAAATAAGGTATAAAGATCAGCAGCAAAATACTTTTTAAAAGATTTGAAGTTCAAAGGTTTAGTCTCTGGCTATTCAGAAAGATCAACTATCCAGTTCATATTCACAAGCACATACTGAGCGCCAACAAGGCGTTGGACTAGACAGTTCCACCAGTCACCTCACAGAATACTTATCAAAATCCTGAGAAGCAGAACTTATTACCCCCACATCAGGGATAAGGAAACCAAAACTGAGAATTGGGGTAGTATAGAGCCAGAACACTTCTTTTGTTTCTCACTCTACTTCTATGTCTTCTTTTAGAACAATAAATTGCCCCAGGATTTCCGAGACCTAAGGTCTTATGGAAGATGCTTAAAATTTTTCCATACCAAACAGCTGGTAGTATCATCACTAATTGAGATACTCTCTTCCCTTCCCATTTTTCCAGATCCTCTGTCAGTATCCCAGTTCTGGGTGGGTCTCCCTGTCAGAATCAGCAGGAATAGAAATTTCTGAAGGCAAAACTTGAAGAAAGATGTTAGAATACGTAAAGTGATGCATCAGAGGATGCAGCACCACCTCCCCTTGAAACTCCAAAAGGGTTTGGGGAAAGGACAATTACATGTATGCTTTCCTGTGTGCTCTCTTACTTATTCTGCACAACCACTTTGTAAATATGTACATCTGTAAAGTGCAATGTACATAAGGCACATTATAGAATTCACCTATGCTCTGCCAGTTACCATATAAGCATCATCTCAATTCTGTATGATGCAGCAAGTGGATAACATGACCCCAAGAAATCAGAGGTACAGAGAGGTTTAGTAAATTACCCAACATCACAGAGCTATGAGCAAAGTACTGGGATTTGAACACAGGCTTTCTAACTCTAAGTTCTTTCTCTTACCTATGCTACCTCTAAGTTCCTCATGCCCCCCAAAGGCTAAACCTATCATATCTGGCAAGTTCCTTCCAGTTTGGGGTTCATGGTACAGAAAAGAGGGTTAATTGTATCTTATCATGGAGGCACCTAGCTCCATGAGGTCTCCAGACTCTTCAAGAGTGTTAGGAAAAGTCCTAGTTCTGTGCCTTTTGATGTCAAGAGAGTCTTGTCACTCAGCCTAGGGGCTTAGAACAGAGACTCTCAAGCATCATCTTGCCTAACCTCTTTGCAACTTGCCAGAGGCTTCTATTTAAAAGTTCTTGGTAGCTGTGAATTCTTCTCAATGAAATATATTATAGAGTTCTTGTTCTACAGAACTAAACTAGAATTGAAATCTGTCTCTCTTTAGGTTCCACCAACTGGTCCAACACAGGCCTTTCCTTTAGGAAACCCCCTTTCCATTATGAGAGTGGCAGCAGCAAGGCCACAGGCTCTTTCTCAGGATGCACACCTGGGGTCCGTTGGTGGTTTCCATTCTCCTCAATGAGCTTCATTGGGTCTCAGACTTACAGACATGAGGCAGCGAGACCTCGTGAGCCCTGCAATGATCTGACTGGCCCTCTCTGACTGGGACTGAAGGGGGGGCATGTGCTCTGGTCAGACTCTCATCCCACCAGAAACCTCCTCTTCATCCTCAACATTGGGACCCAGGGCCTTTGTGAATCACTAATCTAAGGGGCCTAAAGATCTAGGTACTTGACAGAGTTACTGGAAGAAATGCCCATTGAGTATATGTTATTATTATTACTATTAGAGGTCCAGTGCATGAAATTCATGCATGAGGGAGCAGGGGTCAGTAGTCAGATATCCCTCTCACACTTTGGGACTGCTGGCTCCTAACTGCTCACCTGCCTGTCTGCCTGATCACCCCAAACAGCTCTTTCCTGCCACCTGATCACCCCTAACCACTCTGCCTCAGCCCCCGCCACCATGGCTTTGTCCAGAAGGATGTCCAGAAAATGTCTAGTCTATCCAGCCTAATTAGCATATTACTCTTTTATTAGTATAGACTAGAGGCTTAGTGCATAAAATTCATGCACTGGCGAGGGGGTAGAGGAGAGTTCCCTCAGCCCAGCCTGCACTCTCTCCAATCTGTGATTCCTCTCACAATCCAGGACTACTGGCTCCCAACTGCTCGCCTGCCTGCCTTCCTGATTGCCCTTAACCACTTCTGCCTGCCAGCCTGATCACTCCTAACCACTCCCCTACCAGCTTGATTGATGCCTAACTGCTTCCCTACCAGCCTGTTTGCCCCTAACTGCCCTCCCCTACTGGCTTGGTCCCCCAAAACTGCTCTCTCCTATAGCCCTGGGTCCCCCAGAACTGCCCTCCCCTATAGGCCCAGTTACCCCAAATTTTCCTTGCCGGCCTGGTCACCCCTAACTGCCCTGCCCTGCAGGCTTGATCACTCCCAACTGCCCTCCCTTGAAAGTCTGGTCCCTCCCAACTGCCCTCCTCTGCTGGCCTGATCACCCACAACTGCCCTCTCTTGCAGGCCTGGTCTCTGCCAACTACCCTCCTCTGCTGACCATCTTGTGGCAGCCATCTTGTGTCCACATGACCATCACTCCAACACATCTTGTGTGTTGAAGTGATGGTGAATTTGCATATTACTCTTTTATTAGATAGAATTATTAGATAGGATAGAGGCCTGGTGCATGGGTAGGAGCCAGCTGGTTTGCCCTGAAGGGTGTCCTGGATGAGGGTAGGGGTTCCTTGGGGTGTGGGGTAGCCTGGGCAAAGGGCCTGTGGTGGTTTGCAGGCTGGCCACACCCCCTGGCGACCAAAGTGGAAGCCCTGATATCTAGAATTTATTTATCTTCTATAATTAAAACCTTGTAGCCTTGAGTGGAGGCCTGGGCCCACCAAGGTATGTGGAAAGCTTGGCTTCCTCCATTGCAGGAGAAATCCAAGCTTCCTGCTCACTTCGTGGCCACAGTCATCTTGGTTGCGTTAATTTGTATACTCACTCCTGATTGGCTGGTGGACGTGACTTGTGGGTATAGCAGAGTGATGGTTAATTTGCATATTATTCTTTTATTAGATAGGATTGTTGTTGTTGTTACCTGGCAATAGTATCCCAGGGGGGTGGCACTAAGGCTCACTAAAGACCTCACACTGCTTTGATGAACATAAATTGTGGTGATAAGGTAATCTGAATTTCAAGTACAGTCTCATTATTAAAGATGAAGAGGAGGAGGAGGAGAATTTTTATAAAAGACACAACAAGAGCAATCACCATTTCTACTCTGCTTGTAAATATCAGGCATGCTAAAATGAATGCTTAAAACAACCCTGTAAAGTGGATACTATTATTTAGCCCCATTTTGCAGATGAAGAAACTGAGGCTTAGGTTAAATTGCTTGCCAAGGCCACATAACCAGTATTTGATGGGACTCTTATGGTCCAAGAGTCCCTGAGCCCCTGCTTTTAACCACTATGTGATATTTCCTATCCTTAACCAGCTGTGTGAGTTTGGACAAGACACTTCCCCTCCCTGAGCCTCAATTCTCCATCACCCAGGATTTCACAGCTCAATAGCCCATAGTACGGACTGGAGAGAGTCAGTAGAGGTCATGGAGAAGCTAAATCACCCCCACTGAGCTCCCCCACCCCTCCAATTTTCTGTATGTGAATTCCCTCCTGGCTGCCAGGACAGCTCTCAGGCTCATCTGAACATGCAAATCAGGATTAATTATTCAAGACTTGGCTACTTTGCATACCAATTCTATTTTCTTCTGCATGGGGAGGTTCTCACCCCTTTTAACACTTTGGAATAATGGGTATCAGACCTCAAAAAATGAAAACAAAAGTTTTAAAAAACCTAGAGGAAGAAGGGATAAACTGGTTTCTTTTGCTGGTTCTCCCTGGCTGGGACTGGGCTGGGCTAGAAACCAGATGAGCAGAGGCTTCTGCAGACTGGAAAGGTCTCTGCCATTGATGATGAACAAGGGCTCTTAAATTCTAGGATCATCACTACCTTTAAGCTGTGGAGTCTATCCTCAGAAATAAAATAAAATAAAAGTGCAAATCTACTAAATGTGGTATACAGTATGAAACATTTTCTAAGAACCTGAAGTTCAACCTGGCTTCCTGATTAAAAAGCCAGAAATGGCTCAAAACAGAAATATTGTGGGGATGAGGGCCCATAAGATTCCTGGCCCTACAGGTGTATCAATGAGAATTAAGGAAGATGCCTGAGTCAGTGGTTCCCAACCTGGTTGAGTACAATTTATCTCAGATGCCTAAAGATCCCTGTGTCCTTCATTGAGACCAAGTGAACAAGGGCCCATCTCAAGGCACCAGAGCCTTGATTGGCTCACCTGGGAGTATGTGCTTAAAGGAAGATATCTCAACCACATTTCTGCAGATATAAAAAATGTTACTTACACATTATGATATTTTATATCAGCATTAGAGGCCCAGTGCAAAAAATTCATGCATGGGGGTCCCTCCAAATCTGGAACCCCTGTGGGCCCCCTGTGGGATCAGGTCTAAACTAGCAGTCGGACATCTCTCTCACAAACCAGGACCACTGGCTCCTACCTGCTCATCTGCCTGCTTGCCTGATCACCCCTAACTGCCCCACCCCCGATGGTCTGGTTGTCCCTTACTAAGGCCCCTGCCAACCTAGTCATCCTACACAACCTGTTCAGTCATCCATTAGGTTGTTTGAGTTGCAAAGGTCACTTAGGCTTTTATAGATAGATAGATAGATAGATAGATAGATAGATAGATAGATAGATATAGATAGATAACTATAAGAATAACCACACAGAAATAAGGATAAGAAAAAAATAAGTAAAATTTACTTGGACATTATTGGTGAGTGTAATAATATGTAATTTTTCTTTTAACCTATTTTCTATATTTTTCCAGTTTTGCCTTATGAAGAAAAACACATTAAGTTTACATTTAAAATGTTTAAGGTGGGTGGGGCCCATGCTTAGCTTCTAGCACAGAGACAAATAAAGTCTATTATGATATTTTAAAAAAATAAATAAAAGTTGGATTGATATATAGGGATGGCTATGATGACTTGAATGCAAGCAGAAAAAATAAAACTGGCTAGAGGAGAAACAGAATGAACCTTGTGCTCAAAGAGGCAGAAAGCAGAGCTTACACTGCACTCCTCTCCTGAAAAAAAAAATAGGGGAAAAAAAGGAGACCTGGCTGAGCTCTGTGACCCAGCTAATCTTCCCAATAAATTCTCTTTTTGCCTAAGTTGGTTTGAGTGGGCTCCGTCTCATGTAGCCAAATAATACCAAGAACAGTGTGAAGCTAAACAGAACAAGTATGTGATTGAGTGTCTGTAACATCTGAATGAGTGTAGGTGACATCTGAGAAATTATGTGTAACATCTGCATGGGTGTGTTTGTGTAACAGGCTGAGTGTGTGTAACATCCAAGCATTTGTGACATCTTGAGAGAGTGTGTGTGTGAGATCAAAGTCAGTGTATGTAGCACTGGAATAAGTATGCATAGTTAGCTGGAGTCAATAAATGTTTAAATCTGTGACCTGTCAGTAGTAATTTTTGTCAATTTCCTCTCCACAATCTGGTCTTATACTTAGCCCAAGGGTTCCATCTTTTCAAATCTCAACTGGTATCAGGACAAACTCTCTCTGGACACTGATGCCCAGTTCCCTGTGCATCCCCTCCCGGCTTTTCTCTATAATGTCAGCTGATTCTCTACAACCCCTATTTTGGAAAATTCAAGCTCAAGGACAAAAGGTGGCTCCCACATAATTTTAGCATCAGGCCAGTATCTCATCTGATGCTCAAAGCAACCATGGGTGTCATTAGGGCAGAGAAAACAATATCTATGTCACAGATAAGTAATACCAAGTTGTGTAGTGATTAAAAGACTTGTCCATGTCACCTGGTTAAGAGCAGCCAGGATTTGAACACAGCTCTCTTGACTGCAGAGCTGTGTCCTTCCTAGTATGGCACACTCCTCACAACCAGACTCTGCAGATGTCATGATCTGTTTTTTTCAGCTCCAATCTGGTTTCAGCTCACTTCCAATTTCCCATCAAGAGCTCCCAGATGGGCATCCCTGGCAACACTGAGCCCTGGCAGGGGTTAACTACAGACCCCACTTGCTAGTGGCTTTCAGCCCATTGGCACAGGGGTTGACATAGGGACAGAGGACACTGTGCCTGCAAATTGTATAGGCCTACACCTGACCGGTGTTGGGAAGGCAGATTTGTTCTGCTAGTTTTTTGAGATTGATTTAATTTGGAAGACTGGTGACATAGAGACTGCTGCATAATGAAACCTTAAGAATATTTCATCTAGGATGATGCAGAATCCAGAAAGCCCAGGAAACACAGCCTGGTTGCACATTGTACCAGGTGTGTATGTTTCTAAAGCTCTATCAGAAAATTGGGGAGACTCCGTTGGTATCCAATGGGCGCTAAGAAGACATCTTACTTAGCTGAGACCTAGAAGAAGAATGTATAGTTTCATCAGACCTAGAAGAAGAATGTATAGTTTCACTGGGGTATGTGGCATTGGGGGTTGACCTTGTTTTATGCTATTTCCTTTCCTGTTGGTCACATGAGGCATGTCCAACCATCAGGGCCATCTACAGTGAATAGTAAAAATTGTGCGGGTAATTCCCATAGGTAAATTCCTACAACTGGGCTTGAAACTCCCATGGGATGGCTCTGTAAAGGGAATCCGTGGTTCAACCCCAACCCCCATCCAGATATCATGCAGAACAATATTCTTCCTTGAGACCTCACTGTGAATAAATCTATCAGAGCCTTCCTGAAAGCTGGATTTTATGGGAAGGATATGGGAAGCATGTAAGAAACTGGATAAGGTTGAGGAGAGGCAGAGGATATGGAAATATAAAGACAGCAAGCTGAAAGCTTAGAGGACAAACTATACCAACAGCTCAATTTGCAGAAGGCCTGTCCAGTCACATTCAAAGTGAAGATCCTTGTGGCTGAGCACTGATGAAATTATTTCTGCATGTTGGGCACAGTTGTAAGCACTTCATATCCATTAACTCTGTTAATCTCTTTTCTCTCCAGCTCTTGGGCTCACTACTTTGTGCCCATAAAGTAATTCATGGGCTAAAAGATTACCAAAGTGACTAAGATGGATAGGTGTGATAGCGAGCCAGTAAGAAGAAAGAAAATTACCTGC
>JAAGEH010000135.1:2329482-2364297 GCA_011751065.1 Lasiurus cinereus
GTGATTTATTTATATATATATATATATATATATATATATATATATATATATATTCAATCAAGAGTAATTGGGGCTGAGCATAGTAAGTCATGGAAAATTATAAGCTCTGCCCACTCTAGGGCATGACTGACTATTAAAATCTTTTTCACACCATTGCCTACAGAAAGCAGCTGGGCACCGTGCCACCAGGGATGTGGCAGTAGAATGGCTTCATGCCCTAAACAAGCTTGCAAAAAAAGGAAGGTTCATTGGATTGCTGAATCAAACTTAAGTCTTTTAAGTGAATTTTTGACAAAGAAATATCAAGAGTTAACTTCTTAAGAGCAAGCCATTGGATAGCTTATTCCAGTGGTCGGCAAACTCATTAATCAACACAGCCAAATATCAACAGTACAATGATTGAAATTTCTTTTGAGAGCCAAATTTTTTAAACTTAAACTTCTTCTAATGTCACTTCTTCAAAAGAGACTCACCCAGTCCATGGTATTTTGTGGAAGAGCCACACTCAAGGGGCCAAAGAGCCGCATGTGGTTCGCGAGCTGCAGTTTGCCAAACAGAGGCTTATTCATTTGAAAAATATTTTTGAACATATTTATTGAATACCCACTATGCACTTCTGCATTGGGTATCCCATTTCCTTTCATTCTCAAACAAATATATAGTGATTTTATTCACCTTTTTTATAAAAGCAGAAACTGGAGATGAGAGAAACCAAAGTGATCTGTCCATGGACCTATAGAGGACCTGTGGCAGAGCTGCAGGAGGATAGTTTCACTCTGCTCCCAAAATTCTTCTCAGGACTCCTCAAACACCTAGTTTTCTTATTCTACATCCCCCAGCCATGGTTTGATAAAGACCAATAAACCTCAGTTAACCAGAACTACTGGCACCTGCGTTTTTCTTTAATTATCCTACCCATTTTACTCAGAGTTAAAAATAAAACCCTTCTGTTTCAGCCATGGTAGTTGAAAAGTTTGGGACAATATCCAGATCTATTTTCTGTACTGGCCCATGAAGAGAGCAAGGTGAATTAGAGTCTTTCTAGGAAGGATCTACTCGCAGAAAAGATCTCTTTGAACACCATCCAGGACTAGGAGTAGTGGGAATCCCAATATCCTTGGATGTCCAATTTCTCTCATCTGGCTCCCTCCTTTTGCCACCCCTAACTTTACCTCTACTACCGCCATATCAGAGATTAGCACCTTGAAAGAGACAGTGACTTGTCTGAATTAGATAAGGGCTGATCCTAGCATATATGTTTTCTTTCATGCTAATAAACCCTGAATATGAATCTGTTTTATTGTGTTATACCCCAAGTTCCATTAAAAAAGGGGGGGAATAAAAATCCTATTTCAGTGAAATATTTGATTATTTAGGATCTATTTTGTTAAGGTGAGAGGCCATATTGTCTGATAAAAAGAACTCAGCTGATGTGGCTCATTGCTTGAGCATTGACTTATGAATCAGGTGGTCATGGTTAATTCCCAGTTAGGGCACATGCCTGGGTTGCGGGCTTGATACCCAATGTGGGGCATGTAAGAGGCAGCTGATCAATGATTGTCTCTCATCATTGATGTTTC
Source organism: Lasiurus cinereus (assembly GCA_011751065.1). Classification (NCBI taxonomy): domain Eukaryota; kingdom Metazoa; phylum Chordata; class Mammalia; order Chiroptera; family Vespertilionidae; genus Lasiurus; species Lasiurus cinereus. The sequence goes on from JAAGEH010000135.1 coordinate 2,331,063, forward strand.
TCTCTCTCTCTCCCCCTCCCTCCTTCCCCCTTACTCTTTGAAATCAATAAAAGTATATTTTTTAAAAAGAACTCTAAATCAAGCATTAGTTAACAAGGGTTCTAGTCTGAAATGCACTATCTCTTATAGGTGTGACCATGAGACATTTATTTAATCTCTGTGTATATCAATATCTTCAACTTTGAGTAAAACTAATATTAGTTACTACAGATAGTTTTGAAGATCAAGTAATATAATGAATATGAAAGTATTTGGAACATTTAGAAATGCTGTCAAAAGGGTATGTGTCTTGTGCTCATGACTTGGGTCCACCAGCATTCCAATCTGATACATGGAATTGAAGCATTACCGGGACCATAAATGGAGTAGCATGAAAAGAGCAAAGTCTTTGAGATCAGATTGTTGCTGGTTCAAATGTGGATTCTACCATTACTAGTTGAATGCACTTGAACAAATTACTTACGTTCACTGAGTCTCAGTTTTTTCATCTATAAGGTGAAAGAAAATAGCTTGTACTTTTGTTATTTTGTTGTGGAGAGGACTAGAGTGGCATGCTGGTAAACATTTAACCAACAGCTTTCTGAGCTACAAAAAAAAAGCCCTGGGTTTATAAGCGCTTACTGGTTCCTGTGGTGTAAATACTCTCACTGCAGCTGACATCACATTACTAACTCAGAAATGGATGCTGAGCTGGGAAGTTGTGCACAATTGGATTTTGCAAACCAATCTGAGCCAGAGCTGCCAGCCCACCACTCATATTAGATGAGTTAATGCATGGGAAGTCCCAGTACAAGTCTCCCATTTACCAGGAACTCAATAGATATACATTGATTTTCTTTTGCTTGGGCCCTGTCTTCCAAGGCTCAGACTTTGAGGCAGACACTGAGGCAACTTGGAGGAGGAATGGGGAATCTACAAGGAGATTCATTCCTGAGGTAAAGAAAAAGGAAGAGGCATCTTTGTGCTGCAGTGTGGACCAGATAACTAGAGGAAGATCATCAGCAGAAAATGGAGGAATTCCTTCCCGCAAGCCCTGGAAACAGTGAAGGACTGGATCCTACCTAGTCTTGGTATCATCCAGATCTGCTTAGGCCCACCATCACCTAGGTAACTGGGACAATGTAGGATTAGTTGCCTGGCAATGATGCCCACCTCTCTACTCTTATACACATATATATAGGTAGAGATAGAGATAGAGATAGAGATAGAGATAGAGATAGAGATAGAGATAGAGATAGAAATAGAGATAGAGATAGAGATATCTATCTTACCTAATAATAGACAAACATGTAAATTGACTATACCTCCACTATGCCCACAGCCAATCAGAGTGAGTATGCAAATTAGAAGGCCAAAGATGGCGGCTGCCCAGCAGATCCAGGCATGGAGTCGCCAGGTGGGACAGGAAGGGTGGGCGGGGGTGCCTCAAAGGGATCTACAGGATAGGAGTGCCTCAGTGAAGACAAGACTGCAGACTCCGGAGTTTGCAGTAAAGATGAAGAATGAAGATGGCAGACTCCAGCCAGAGTCTGTGGCAAAGAGAAAGATGGCAGACTCTGGCCAGAGCAAAGGTCTGGGTCCTGGGTGCTGAAGGAAAACTGATGCTGGAAGCTAAGGGAAGGAAGGCCTATTGCACTAATCTCTTCGTGCAATGGGCCTCTATATATAGGTGTGACCAATATCATTCCCTCCCCACAGGCTACTGCTTGTCCCAGTAACACATCTCTCTCCTCCCACCCCCAAGGCCCTGGGTCAGGCTCATTTAACCAGAGTCTACTGGGCCAGGAATCCACCAGCCGGCCTGCTCTCATGGAGGAAAAGCACCAAAGACAAAGAGCCCAGGTCAGGGGTCAGGAGTCTTAACGTCTAGTCTCAGCTCCACATAAGACCAACTGCTGTGGAATCTTGAGCAGGTTGCTTGACTTCTATAAGTTTGTTTGGTTTGGTTTGGTTTTTTATCCCCCAAACAGAGAGTCCCTTCTCATCTGTGCAATGGGGATTTTCCTTCATTGGCAAAATGGGGGGTTATAATGAATGCCTTTTAGGCCAACACACGGAGCCACCCTGGGGTCCACATGTGTAGAGAGTCCCCTGATGCACATAAAGGGCAAGGAAAGTTCCCCAAAGCTAGGCGGAGGCCTCAGCACCAGTAAACCAAGAAACAAGTGAAGTCGACATGTTCTAATGGATTCTGAAGTGTTTGTGCTCCTGCCCTTAACTATTGGAGAGCCATGTGCACAGGCAGCCCAGAATCCTGCCCAATAGCGCACTCTCTGCTAGAATTGGCAGCCCTGGGAAGTGAGCAGCACTCAGGTTGGACTTGATTAGGGGCCAATTTGGGACTGTTAGCCGAGCCTCCAGTATCATCTCAGCCAATTACTGGCCCAGCCTGGCCTGCAGCTTGATGGTCTCTTCCAAACTGGACACTTTTATTTCCAGTAGAGCTCTCTCTGCACCTGAGGCAAGAGACCAGGGTGACTGTGGCCCATTAAAAAGATGGAGAGAGAAATAACTCACTCAGTAAAATAATAGTGTGGGTGGGGATTGAGCTGGAGCTTTAATTAAAAAAAAAAAAGTTCTCAATAAACAGTCTTATGCCTTGCGCGTAATAAGTATGGGAATTTATAAACTCTCCCCAGCTATGGGGCTCTGATGACTATTAAACTTCACATCTGGCAGAGGAATTTCAGCCTTATGGGCTAACTGTGCTACTCCACCTCTGCCAAGGCAAACAGGTTGGCAACCCAGGAGGGAGGCCAGGAAAACTGTACTGAGACCGCCTCCCTACCGTTCAAAAGCTCCTGGGGTCAGGCTTTACCCCAAACAGCGCTGGCCCGTAGTAAGACCAATATTGGCCAAAAGACTCTCCTTCCTGCTCCTTTCCTGGCCTCCGCAGGAACCTGGCACTCACTCCTGCCTCCCTGCAGTCAAAGCATTGCCTGCAGGAATGCAAGGGAGAAGGGTCAAATCTCAGAATAATGTGTTACCTCTTCCCAGGGGGCTGGTGTTGCCTTGTATGTTTAACAGCCCTCACTTGTCAGCATAGCAGTCAAAGCCCCCCACCATCTGGCCCTTCTTACCTAACTTCTTGACACTCTCTGCTTCCTGCTTCACCCTCCTGCATTCTTCATACAGTCCCTTGCCTTTGGGCTTCTCCCTCTGCCTGGATGCCCACTCCCTTATATTCTTGCCCGATGTAGTTTGTTAAGTGCATGAATCTCAAGGCCAACCTAGAGTTTGAATACCAGTTCACCAGTGATTTTGCTTTGGGAAATTTTAACCTGTTAATACCTCCAACTTCTTCACTATACATAGGAAACTGTGATATCTCCATCATAGGGCTATTGTGAAGAGTCAATGAGTATAGTGTGTGCATATATAGTGTGTATGCATCGTGTTTGGCACACATTAATATAGCTATTTGTTGTTATTATTACCCTTTTTATATAAAAGCCCACAAATAATGACCTACAGGCCTAATCCATCTTGTTTTCTTTCCTTTTTGTGTGTGTTTTTTTTGTTGTTGTTGTTATTGTTGCCAAATCTTACTTGCTTTCATAAATACAACCTTATTATTGGAGCACAGCCACACCCATTGTTTATTATTGTCTTTGACTGCTTTCTAGAACAATGGCAAAGTTGAGCAATTGTGATAAAAACTGTACAGCCCCCAAAGCCTAAACAATTTATTACCTGCCTCTTTACAGAATAACTGAGTTGACCCCTACTTGAAGATTTAGTTGAAGAATATACTGACTCTGACACCTCCCACCATCCTTTCTGTCCCCATGCCCGGCTCCTGGAACTGCAGTCATCTACTGAGATTCCTGCTTCCTCCATTGGACTGTGAGCCTTCGAGGGAAGAAATTACATTTTTTTCACTTGTTTTTCACCCATAGGTCATAGCAAGTAAATTATAAATAATAAATGAACTCGGGGGGGGGGGGGGGTTGAAAAGGAAACATGGTTTATACCTGAGCCACAGAGACTCAAGTACAAACCTAGCAAGCTGAACCATATGCCCAGTTTGGGATAGGGCAGATCTAGAACACCAGGTGGGAGCTCTGGTGACAGTTACAGGACAAGCCTCAGCCTTGCCTGATTCTTATCGGTGCTTCCCAAAGCGGGGCCATTTCAGACCGAAATAGCTTCAGAAACATGAGTGAATCGGGGAGAAGAAAGAACAACCTGATATCCACATACCAATTTTTATTATTATTAGTTCAGTGTTTCAAAATCTAATTTCTCCATCATCTTTCCCTAATATTAGAGTAATGCTCAGAAGTGGCTCACCAAGTTATTCACATGAGGTTGGAGGAAATAGGTGGTGATGAGGCAAGAATGGGGCTGAGGATCCAAGAAACACAAAGAGTAACATTCCCAAGTCATTGGGAGGCTGAGAAAATGGAAAGATGGCCAAGTCTGAGGTTTTCTAGAACATTCTTCCACCCAGCCTTAAGTGAAGAGAAGTAGGACAGCCTAGCCAGTGTGGCTCAGTAGTTGAACATCAACCTATGAACTAGTAGGTCACAGTTCCATCAATTCCTAGTCAAGGTACATGCCTGAGTTGCAGACTCAATCCCTAGTGTGAGGTGTGCAGGAGGAAGCCAATCAATATTTATCTCTCATCATTGACGTTTCTTCTCTCTCTCCCTCTTCCTTCCTCTCTGAGATCAACACAAATATAAAAAAATAGAAGAACGACATCTGAGCTGGAAGATAAAGGAAAAATAAAGGTTGCTATGACCTTAATGAACACCTAATATCACATTCATATAAGCAGGAGCTACTAACTCACAGCCTTGAAATAAATTGTTGTCTTAACAGCAGGGACAGAAAGTCCTCTATGTGCCACAGAAGGGAGTGGATTTAGTAATGGGCATGTGAACAAGCACAGATGGGAAAGGGACCCCCATTCCTGCCTTCAGGGAGTCCCCCATCTAATGAGAGGTTAAAACCAGTAGGACTGTAATTATCCTTGTAAACCCGAGTGAAAAACCCAACCAACAATGTGCACAATGAACCCCAGAGACTAAATCAGTCCCTATTTCTGTGAAATCTCAGTTTAACCAAAGATTCCCAGCCAATGACGCACTGACTGTAAGCAATATTTAAAACAATAAAACCTCCTGTAACAGGGAAAGAATTCAAAGAAGCCCTTGGGGTCTTTGTAAAAAGGTTTGGCCTATATAAACACTTGCTATGTAATTGAGTACCTAAGAACACCGTGCAAACGATGAGGTGGCATGTAACTTTGACAAAGTTACCCACCAGGACCAAAGTCAGCCAAAGCCCAGAACTGAAAGATACCAGCAGTTCAACATTTTCTGAAGTGCATATTTTGAGATGATTCTAAATATTTTACCTGGGAATTGCTAAGTAGGCATCTTTGCACTAGAACCTTTAGTATTTTCTTACATAGTATGATGTGACATTTCTTAAATATCTTGTATGTATTTGGTCAGGAAATATCTTTTCTACAGAATATCATCCATATTTCCTGTTTTGCAGAGCACATTTAGGAATATAATAAAGGTGTTGGGAATATTGCAAATAATTTGAGGAAAGTGTGACTTATTTTTTTTGAGATTGCCAGAGCCCAGGGCAAAACCTGGGACAAAATGATTAGAAAATGTTAGTGAAATGACAATGACCTAAAATAAGAGGCTGACATCCTGAGCTTACATCACAGATACACAATGGCCTCAGCCCTGTATAGACTTCCGGTAGCACCCAGAAGGTAGAGAGAAGTTCAACGAGGATGCTTCTCCAGTCTCCAACTAAATTCAATTGCATCTAAAATTAGGAGGTATTCCTGGCTGCTAACACTTCAGAGAATGTTTCAGCAGAAATACCTAGGCCCGATGTAAAAAAGTTTCTAATAATCTCGTGAACAAAATTCTGTAACACTCTTGCTTTTCTTTTACATACGCTATTAAAATTCCTGAAAATTATATAAATAATTTTATCAGCTACATTAATTTCCTCTGGAAACATATCAACATATCAACTCTAAATTAAGCATCAGAATCCTGCAGTTGCACTTAAATTTGTTAATATCCACAGGTAAACAAACCCGAGGCTGAAATTGTCTACAAAAGATGGAGTGGAGGGCAGCTTGTTGGAAACCCACAAACACAATATAGGGTAATTATAGGCTAAAACAACGATGGGAACACTCAGGAAATTTACAATGATCATTACTCATAAAAAAAAAAAAGAACAAATAATAAGTGAGAGAGTTACCTAGTAAATGGTTAGAAAACTTGATGGAAATTCCTTTGATAACACTATTTTGATTTGATGAGTTGTACTATTTTTATATCTTTAGTAAACAGAGTTTGATTATACCACAGTTCCTTTGTACTATAAATTAGTCAGTGGCAAAGAACAAAGGGTAGAATGAGGATTCAAAAAACATTTTTAAAATTACAAAATCACCCTTCTCTCTCCTTCTCCTTGTGTTCTAGTGGTGTTAGTTTGCTAGGGCTGCCATAACACAAAATCGAAGATTGCCTGACTTAAACAACAAAAACTTATTTTCTCACAGTTCTGGAGCCAGAAGTCAGGAATCAGAGTGACGATGGGGTTTCTTTCTCATTGGCTTGAAGGTAGCTATCCTCCTGTGTTTTCACGTGGTCTTCCCTCTGTCTCCACCTGTATCCAATTTTTCCCTTTCTCTCAGGATAGCAGTCCTGTCGAATTAGGAGCCCACCCTGTGGATCTCATTTTCATTTAATTGCCTTTTTAAATACCTCACTTTAAATCCGATCACATTCTAACGTACTCAGGTTAAAATTTCAACATATGAATTTGGGGTTGGGTGGGGGAGAACACAATTAAGCCCAGTCCATCCTAACCTTCTCTTCCTCCATTTTTTAAAGGAGAGATTATCACCGCCTTAAAATGTTTCCTCTTAAAAATTTACATTTATACTCCCTCAATCTGTCACCCATATCAAATTATCTAATTACAAATGTGTCTACTGATTTTATCTCCTAAATTTCTCTCATTTCTCTTCCTCAAGTCTTCATCTTCCTTCACTTAGATTCTTGCAGCAGCTTTTTCCCTGACTGCTCCCAACATCTAGCAACCAGAATGACCTCTCTACATAAAAACCATATACTGCTTCTCTGTTTAAATTTTTTCCCAGATATTTAAATATCCAAAATTCTAAGAAGCTGTAAATTACATTCTTGTGGAGTTATCCAAAGGAAAGAACCCAAAAATTTATACAAGTATGTACTTGCAAAGATTTTTATTACAGAATTGTTGTCAAAGGAGAAAATTGAAAATCACCCAAATCCCCAATAATAGAAGACTGGATAAATGAAATCTTGATGTGCGTCCATGCACTAAAATACCAGTTAGTCACAGAAGGATGACAATGCCTATTAAATTTGTTAAAAGCTAAATAAATAATGGTGTATATAATAGGTTCTTATTTAAAATATAGATGGATGGAAGATGAATAGATTGAGAGAGAGAATATTCTGGGCAGTCATAATACAGAATTCTGGATAGACATAGATTAAATTGTTACCTGTGGTTATCTTTGGTGGCATTACAAGTAGTTTCTTTTTTAAAAATTATTTGTTTTATCTAATTCTTCAGATAAATATACATTGGTTGAGTCAGAAGGAGAGTTTAAAAAGCAAAACTAGTTCCCTCTGCCTCACAGATACAAATTTAAGCTTCTTATCTTGATATTTAAAGATATTTACTCTGGAACTATAAACTACCTTTCCAGGTGCTCCTATGACCTCAGCTCACCGTCCCCCACCCTCCACTCCAGTATTCCCTCCTCCCCTAGCATGTGATGCTCTCTCCTATCCCTGAGTCTTTTCATATGTTTTTCTCTTTAATGAATTGCCTTTCCTCACACTTTTTGACTGACAAACTCCTACTCATCCTTCAGATCTTATATCACATATTACCTACTTATTAAGACATGATTGCTCCCTCTTCTGGATCTCCACAGTTCTTGTTTATGTTTCTGTCACGTTATGTATCTTATTCCCACTTGATCATTTTTTATGTTTCTCTCACTACTGTGTGGGAATGTCAAAGCCATATCAGGGACTTAGGAGCTAGAGAGCCCATGATACTAGTAAGTTGGCTCCCACTGCTGATGTAGCATCTTTGCTGTAATAGTGTGGGAGGACCAAAGGGAGTCTTCAGAATTCTGATCCAGTCCCTTCTAGAAGGCAAGCTTTTCCTTATTACCCCTACCCTTGCCTTAGGCTAAATCAGGTCCTATTCTTTGATTGTTCCCTCCACTGCTTACTGCCAGCCTTCCTCCTAAGGCTGTTTTCTCCCTCAAGACTGATCCATGCATGCTCAATGTGCTTCCCATTGCACCCCAGTGCTCATTCCTATAGGAACTCAGTTACTTCTTGAATAAATGAATAAATGAGTGAAATGCCCTGCCTAGTGCCTGGCCTACAGGAGCCTCTAGGCAATGTGTTTTCTTCCCCTTGCCTTTCCCTGGAATTATGAAGTCTGAATAGTCCATACTCTGTTCTGTGTCTAAGGAACGGCACCTTCTACAGGAGACTCTAGAAGGAATCACATTGCTGCTCTTTTTCAGAATGGTTTTGAAATATTTCCAACAGACATGTTCATTTGAGCCCGAAAGAAGCTCCAGCTCATGCTTCATAAAGGGCTGTGATATTTCTCTGAGTTTTCTTTATGGCTTTCCCAAGAAGGACCCCTTTTAGGACCATTAAAAAAAAAAAGTATGGGCAGGGATATATGCACTGCAAAAAAAAAAAAAAAGAACTAGAAAGAAATATAATAAAATGCTAACCTGGCTTTCTCAGGGTGATGGGACAATGGGAGATCTCTTTCTCCATAGTTTTCTGTAACGTCTAGATTTTCTATATTGAACATGCATTGTGTTTATAAACTTAACAAGATTATTTTAAACAAGATTATTTTTAAAAAGAAAACCAGTCCTGGTATGTCTACAATGATACATGAGTAAATCTTAAATTTCATGTCATCTTTCATAAACAGATATAATCCCACATTTGGGGAATGTAGGCCCTTAATTGACAGCCAAGTAGGAGACAAGGGAATGCAAATGACTTTGGTCAATCTCCTTCCCAGATCATAGGACAACTGCCTGCCTGGGTCAAAGAAGCCAGATATGGTCCCTCTGCCCATAAAAGCTCCATGGGCTTCAGGATGAAAGCCACGGAGCCTCCAGGGTCAAAGACACGTCTCAGATATCCAAGAACAATTTTCCTGGCCTCCACTCTTAGCTTGTTTTGTTTTATTTTGGAGACTAAATCCCCTCACTGGAGTCTACCCTTCCCATGGGACTTTATTCCCATCACTCTAGTCACCTTTGTTTGGGGCAGCTCCTAATATCAACTCTCTCTTCAAATATGCCTTGACTGTGGCAAGTTGTATTAGGGCCATCATCTCCCTTGCTTGGAACACAATGCATTCATCTTAAGATCTAGCTACAATGGAGAGGTAGTTTGGAACCCATCTTCTTGGTTCAAATCTCAGGTCTGCCACTTGCTGTGACATTGACCAAGCTCTGACATCCCCATGCCTCAGATAAAGTAATGATGACTGGCACGAGGAGACTACTGCAAGGATTAGCTCTGCTTTGCATTTGGGTTTTTCTGTTCTGTTTTGAGAGGACAGAGGTGTTGGCTGCTAAAACTGACCATTGACTGATATTAGATTGAAGGCAAGCCCCCTCAGATCTTGGACTTGCCCCATATTGGAACTGTGCAACTGATTGGTGAACCTAAAGGCAAAAACATGAATTTGAATTTTTCCCCAAAGAAATTTCAGAAAGTGAAAGAGCAGGGGAGTGGGGGTAGGGGGGAGAAGAACAGAGAGAGACAGAGATGGAACAGATTGAAACTGCTAGCCTGGCATCAGGAGTGAGGGCGTTGGAAAAAGCTGTTTCTTTCCCAGCAGCTTTCTTTCATTCTTTCTTTTCCTTTTTCTGTTTTTTTGTGTGAATTTTTTTTATTATTTTGGTTCTTTCCTCTGTCATTTGTGTTCATACTTCCCCCTCTTGTGGCTCACCAGAAAATTACAGGTGTCCTAGACTTTTAGTGGATTTCTATTTCAAAACTGGTGAGCACCTAAGGCTGGTGGTTCTGGACAAGGCAGCTGGGAATGGAGTTGGCCAGGCTGGACAGTAGTCACACACATCACCTGCTCCTTATCCAAGGGTCATATGAGAGAAAGAACCTGCTGCTCTCTTGCGTCATTAAAAGGGAAAAAGAAGCTCCAAGAAAGAGTACCAGTTTATCTCAGGAATGCCCCCAAAAGGCTCTTTTGGGGGAGAGGAGGAAGGTACACTCATTTGAGGACAAACCAGAACAAGCCCCAAAGAGAACTGCATCTTTCATTGCTCCAAGCCGTCCCCATGCCTTTGATGACTATAACCTATAAAGGTGCCCATCCTTCAAGAGCCAGGGTAAATGTCACTTTTTCATATATTCTTACCAAACCTTCCCCAGACCCTTAACCCCTCTAGAAGTGTTTTCTTCCTATAGCACTTTATTGATGGCTCTAATATGACGTCAGTCAGGTCTGCTTTCTATTGCAATTTTAAGTGTTCTTGTCTTACCATCCCATGCGAGAGTGATGGGGACAGGGAAAAGGCTGGGTTTTACTCATTTTCAAAGACCCAACCTCCAGCATATGGTCCACTGCATAAGAGGTGCTTAGGGAACATTCAGTGAATGTTTTTGGTCATGGACTTGGATGTGACCTCACCCATGAGCAATGTGTGTCTCCATCCCATGACAGAGGAGCCAGGTGAGACTGGGTGTGAAGCTACAGTAATCCCAGATTGTATTCATTCCTTTCCATGAGGATTTCCCAGATGACAATTCCAGCTACCTATGTCTGCTTTTCAAATGTGTGGCACACCCGCATTCCAGAAGTTGTTCAATGATCTCTGCAACTTATTTTCACATGATTCAGAAGAAAATAAATGGAGAGAAAAGGGAAGGAGGAGGAGGAAGAGGAGGAAAATATGAAGAGAAGAAAGGGAAAGAAAGATAGCAAATGTCACCATTGGCAACTAGCTGCAGGATATATGGATAATCACTGTACCTTTTTTTCCATTTTTTTCTGTAGTCTTGAAAGTTTTCAAAATAAAAAATTTGGAGAAAGCACACAAAAGTCTTCAAAATGTTTTGCAAGTTAAAAAATAAAGTTAATGACAGAGTAAGAAGTAAAATCAAGACACATAAAAATTAGTCTCTCAAGCTAGGCATCATGAGTAGGTTTTGGGGGTTACAAATCTCAAGAAATTTTAAGTACAAATTCTATGTTAGTGCACTTTTCTAGGGAGGAAGTTTATATCTTTCTGTGGGAAACTTGTTGTGCTTGATAGCCATTTTGTAGTAAGCGCCAGCCACATTAGCACTAACCTCGGGCTAGGTTTCTATTACCCCAAACCCTATCTCTTTCTCTATCTCCCGAAAGCCAGGCGTTTCGCCTTAGGGCTAGGAATTTTCGCTAACTTCCTCATTCCTCCTTCTCCCCATAAATACCCCAATCTACTGTTGAATAAATGAGACTTGATCAGAACTTTGTCTTGTCTCCATTCCTTGTGTCTCTTGTCCCTTTCATCCCCACTCCCCCTCTAGGGTCCTCCTTGACTTAACCTGAGGGTCGGGACATCTTTCCTCAGCTTCTCAAGGGGTTTGTAACTCCCCATTCCCCTCAGAAAAAATGTTCAAACAGTAACATAAAGGGACCTGAGACAATCGCTGTTACCAGACACAGGAGAATCAGCAGGCATTGAATGTCAGGTTAAAGTCATCGAATTTCAAAAACAAGAAGTGTCTGGGAGAGCATGGAGCCCAGACCTCTACGTCCAGATGGAGAAACTAAGTCCAAAGTAAGTTGAGTGCATTTGACTCCAAGAAATTTAACATGTTCCACTGGTTCATAAATGATGGCCCATTGTGCTCTCCTCAAGTCAGGGAGAATCTCCCTCGCAAGAAAAGCTGTACTGAAAAGCATTACTAGACAATGGCCATTTGTCAGTCCTCCTAGACAAGGACATGCCTCTTTGTTCTGAACCAGATGATGCATTCTTACAGGGCTGATTGCAAAGGACGCCTTGTCGAGGGGGTTACAAGCATCTCAGTGGGACCAGGGACACACTCAGTGAAGGAGCAGGCCACTAACTAAGATTGATGGATGATGTGAGCCCTGGCAGGCCAAACACAATGTGGGGACGGTCAAGTTGGGGAACAAAATTAGTTTGCAAGATTAGAACGTATTAACACAAGTCAGACAACTGTCATGTCACAGCTCTTCACCGTAATGCTGATTGGCAGGCAAGCATTTCTGATTCCGATAGCCACGAAGGCGAGGCATCTCCAATCTGTCTCGCATGACATCCACCGGCTGGCAAATCTCCCCTGCTGGAAAAAGTCAGCTTTTCTTAGAAAACTGTGTCCCCTGGGTCTTGTCTGGCAGGCCTCCAGGCCAAAGGTGTGCAGTAAGGTTAAAGAAAGCCGGGAGAATGAGGCGGCTGTCAAGAATTTCAGCTGGAGAGGAAAGGTAGGATGGTTTCCTGAGCTCAATGCAACAAGTACTTCTGGGCCACTTACAGGCCTGGAATAAGAACAAGGATGGCAGGGAGATGCAAGACACACCATAGACCCTGACTTAAGGAATGTTCAACTTCACTGTGGTGCCCAAACCTACCCATGTGGCCAAGTTCAATAATGATGCAAAGCAGGCTGGAGGCAGCAAGAGCAACCCTGACCAAGCTCATCCAGCTGGTTCCAGTGAGCACCTGCTGGTCTCTGACCCACTCACTCTTCTCTAGACCCAACAAGAGGTCAGAAGTTCAGCATGTTCATTTTCATTACCATTCTAAATTTGAAGAATTTGGAAATATTTATGATAGACTCACACCTAGTCTTTTGGGTTGTGCTTGTTCATTTATTTTTTTTTGTATTATTTGAATTTTTGAATGTGGGCCTTCTAAATTGACTTTATTAAATATTGAGTAAACATAAAAGAATTTTTTTAAAATATGTGTATTAGTCCATGTAGCTAGGGTATCCCGCAGGGACAAACAACCCCAAAATGCCAATGGCCTCACACAACGAACGTGATTTATTTCCTCTGCAAAACCCACAGGAGATCCAGACACCTCTCCAGAGTAACTCTCTACAAGAGTGAAACTCAAACTCAGTGATTCAGGAGGCTTTGATCTTGTGTCTCCTTCAACTCAACATAAAGTCATGGGAGAGAGTCAGCTGGAGGTTACACTGACCTCCTCTCTCTCTAGAGAAAGCACCTCTGTACTCATCAACAAAGTTAAGAAAAAATACATTAGCCCTAACCTGTTTGGCTCAGTGGATAGAGTATCAGCCTGTGGACTGAAGGGTCCCAGGTTTTATTCCAGTCAAGGGCATGTGCTTTGGTTGTAGGCACATCCTCAGTAGAGAGTGTGCAGGAGGCAACTGAATTGATGTTTCTCTCATTAATGTTTTTAACTCTCTATCCCTCTCCCTTCTTCTCTGTAAAATAATCAATAAAATATATTTTTTTAAAAAACAACATTATTGTTATAGGTGCCTTGTATGCCCTTCTCAGGTGCCAGCCCTTTTCCTTCCCCCCTCAGAGGTAACTGTCATCCTGAATTTTGTGTTTGTTATTTTCTGGTTTTCCTTTAGAGTCTTACCACCTATGATAATAGCTAGAAACAACATGGTTTTCAGTTATACATTTTCAAAGTTTGTATAAATGGATGCAGGTATTTTGTGAGTTTACTGCTTTTGCTCAACATTATTTTACTAATATTTGTTCCTTCTTCTGCATAGCTGGAGTTCATTCATTTTTCATGGTTATATAGATTTCCACTGAAGGAATATAACAAATTATTTATCCATTATATGTATTATCAAATAAACATTTAACTTGTCTCCAGTTTGGGAATTATGGAGGGTGTTGCTATATATATTCTTGTACTTGTCTCCTAATAGTCTTGGGCAAAAAAATTTCTACCAAAGTTATCTAAGATGAAATGTTGGAGATGCCAGGAGGAATGATGGAAGTGAATATAAATAAATTTTTACTATGTAAAGTAATATAATAATATCATATGGGTTAAAAAAATACACATAAATATACCAAAAATATGCCCAACTTCTGGCAAGAACTGATTGAAGTTAAGATCCTTGTAATGTTTTGGAAGGTGGTAAACGTATTGTTCATTTTTTTTACTTTGACATGTTAAATATTCATGGTACATTTCTAGGATAACCCCTAAGCAAAGAGAAATAAATAAAGCTGAAAAATACAAAAAAGGGGGGGAGATACTTAACTCAAAAAAGAAAGACAAGAAGAAAGAATAACAGAAAGAAAAGTTAAGACATATATAAAGCACAAAGTAAAGTGGTAGAAATGAACAGTTACAATAAATGTAAATAGACCAGGTGTTTTTAAATACAAATATTGTCAAACTAGATTTTTTAAATCAAACAGCCATATCTTGGTGCCTCAAAGAGTTGTGTAACTCCTCACACAGGGCTCTCTAGAACTGAGGTGGAACCCCACCTAGGATGTATGCCCTCAGCTATAGGTTCAAGGCTCCAGGGACAGAGTTTGTATTAATGCTATACTGATTTTTTTAATAAATTTCAATATTTCCATGTTTGTCTCTGGACTGGAATAATTTTAGTACTTACTTTTTCTTTAAATATTAGCTCAAACTCAGTCTCAAACAATCTATTTCAGATGTGATTTACAAAGTTTTCTCATGGGAGCAGTAAGGAAAACCATGCCCAGAAAAACTAAGTAAGATATATGTTCAAATGGAAGTTGTAGATGAGCAGATCTGCTGTTAAACTGGGCAGAGATTGTGAGAAAAGGAAATAGATATCCATCAAGGCCTTTCAGCCTCAGCATCTGGAACAATGATTTGTCACCATCTGAGATGAAGGTGACTACAATAGACAGGACAATTTGGATATGGAAAATCATCCAGGCCATCTGATATAAATACTTCCACTTCATAAAAATTATACACATATATAAATCTTTCAAAAGAATGAAAAAGCTGTGCAAATCCAGATCACTCCTATTAAAGACCTCAGTGTTGATTAATTATACAAAATAACAAGAATAATTTGCAGAAATGTATGCATACAGTCAACAATTTGGCCCTGGGGAATTTGAGGATGACTTGGCCCAAGGATACAGTGTAGGATAACCTTAGGGGTGCACCATTTAGCTATGCTACCATGTGAACAGTGGCCCCAGGAACTATGCGATGTGGCCCTGACTTGGCCAATCTAATTCTATTTGGAAGAAGCATGAGGATAGAAAGAAGAGTGAACCTCTGCAGTGGGTACTTGCAATGAAAACCTTCCTTGGTGACAGTGAACTGTCATGTATTGGAATGTGCCATGGAATCAAGTCTGGGGTTGGCATAAAAAAGCTAATCTGATTGATAATATATTTTTTTATTATTTCTGGAAAGTCACAAATCTTAGCCCTATATGGGCATTACTTTGATTCCCATGGAGCTGAACAATGATGAAGATTTGAACACAAAGACAAGAAGATGTCATGTAGGATGCTGTTCAAAGGTCTATTTGATCCACTATAAACACTTCATAGTAGGATCTTCCTCACCCCTGCTAATGAAGGAATTTCAAGGAGAGGTTTGAAGAAAAAGAAACAAAATCCAAAAGACACTAGGAATTCCAAACAGCTGTGGATGGAGAAAAGGATCACCATGTCACAGCTGGTAGAAGAAAAAGGCCCCCAGAGAATGGAGAAACCACAAGAATTGCATGGTAAGTGCCCAAATACAGTTGGAAGACTTTGTCCATTTGATCACAGATTAGAAAAAGAGACATTAGTGCCTCAAATGAAGGATCAGAGCATGTAGCAAAAGCCATATCATCTCAAAACTGGAGCTCATTGAATATTCAATAGGTTACTTTAATATACAATACACAAAGATTTAATCAAAGTACCCATTCCAAAAGAACAAATAGGTGTTTATGAATATTTGAGCACCTGGAAGGGAAAAGTATTATTGTACTGATATAATAATAACTGCTAATGAAATAGCTATACCATTGAAGACAAAATAGTTGACATATGGAGTAGAGAATCACTGTTTCACAAGCAGTGGCTGCTAGTTAATTGGGATATTTTACCATAAGGAATTCAGATTCAAATGAATGCAAAAATGTAAAAATTGCAAATTACCCTGTATCACTCTATGATTAGTTTCTGTACCAATTTGAAGTTAGTAATATTGGTATTACTTTCAAATAGCTTTTTTTTTCTTCCAAGAAACTAAAGCTTTCCAAAAAAACATCATAGTGTATGTCTTTCCATATAATCTTACATTTAGCTCCAATGACCACTGTTCAGAGGATCAGGATGAAGCCCCAGGACAGAGTGACAAAGTGTAGAAAAGGTCCTATTTGCTGTTTGTGCTGGCATATCCCCTTGCTCCACTAATCGTGGCACCTGTGACAGTGGACTCTTCTACCAAAAGGCTGTATATATTGACATACTTGTAAGTTGGACATGGGATTTTAATACAATCTGCAATAGCAACCAAGATATGTAGGAAATTCAGGGGTGGGCAAAAGTAGATTTACAATTATAATACAAATAAATAATACAATAATTAGTAATGGAAGAATAAACTCTGTTTTACATAGTCATGACTGTAAACTTACTTTGCCCAGACCTGTATATTGGTATTCTTCTAGCCCTTAGTTCCAATCATTTCAAAAAGCTTCTTCTTAGCTCATTTCTTATAAAATTTAATGATCCATTCCTCACAGATTATAGATAAGACCAGGAAGTCTCTACTTAATTAAAGACATGTAACAATAAATGATCTGAAAATTGATAATAGACCCTTATGAAGGCCAGTGCAGTTCCTAAGGCATATTTAAGTTTCTGTTCCAATGTGTGTCCCTGACATTCTGATGTTGAAAAATGTGCAAAGGAGCTCTTCAAGATTACATCATGTTATTCATTGACTGAATCCCATCCCTGGCCAAAAGTAAGTGCAAATGTGACATATTCCTTTAATTTATCATTTAAACTGATGGTCAGAACAAGATCTGGAAAGTGAAGGCTGCCTTTACTCCTTCCTAAGGAACATCTGGACTATATGATTTCACAGCTGTCCTTGTCTGTATCAATGCTTCCTGGATGACTGTTGTCCACATACCTTACTTGGCACACTCCCTGTGAATGACCATTGTATCTCTTATCGAAGCAGGAGCCAACTCCAGATTTTTGTTCTAATATATATGTTCCCCAAATAAAGGTTGGACAAGGGCTTCTTTGTATTTTAATAAAGTCTTTTAAAAATTGCCTCTTACCTAGATTCTATCTAGACTTACCTAGGTGTAGTCTCATTAATGAAGGATTGTCAATATTCCTTTTAAGGGTACTTACCTTATAGTATTCCAAAAATTCTATATCATTGATGTAATAACTGTGAAGTCTCACTTTCTCTTAATTGGAAAAAAATCTGAGAAATGATCTAGACACATTATATGGATCTTCTACTGGTGCTGTGGAGATGCCCAATCTGTCTCATAAACATCTTCCTTTAATGAGAACCCTGATGATATCTCTTGGATGAATTGGCAAGATGTTGCTTTTGGCTTGGGTTCAGTGTGATCCTGTGATTTTTTTCTCTTCTATTAATAATATAAATGTGCCTGAAAATGCTTGCATATGGCTTTAAAAATATCATGGTGAGTCTTGAAGAACATCAGATGATGTTTCATTGAAGAGCAGTGTTCCTGATAACTCATCCCTTCTGTTAGTATTGGGGTATCTCATCCCCTCATGAATAATGTAAAGATGTGTGACATTTCTCTTTTCCTGTGACACAAAAGGGCATACCTTATATTTACCATGAGAATATGGACTCCACCTTTTTATAGACAAATAACTTTGAACCTATTTTTACCTCATTCTAGACAGGTCTTAATTTTAGCTTATTTTATTCCTTTCTCCAAAAATATAAATAATATGCTTCTTAGGATAAAATTAACTGTCTTGTTCTACAGATATTTGGAACTAGATTATAGAAACAACCTCAATGAGTTGGGAAAAGGCTTCTTTCCAGTGTCTCCCAAAAAGAGACCAGTGGACTGAGAGCTTGTTTTCAGTCTTGTGACCCTCAGAAATTCATTGGACTTCTGACTTGCAGAACTGTGAAATGATACCTTTGTGTTATTTTAAGTTGTTAAACTAGTGGTCATTTGATATGACAGCAATAGAAAAAATTAATACTTAGTACATCAAAATATCACTCCACTTGTGGATTTCATTTTTGCTGTTGAGAAAACAGCAAAAATGCAATTTTTAAAGTAATATTTTCTCTGCCTATCATTGAGATCTTATCTTTGTCTTTAATGTTCTGTGGTTTCATTTTTACATATCTATACAAAACATGTGTATTTTTTTATTTGTCCTGCTAGGATACACTGTGCTGTCTTTTATCAGTGTTGGTAATTTTGAGCCCTGATATCTTTAAATATGGTCATTGCCCCATTTTCTCCTCTTCTGGAATTTCAGGTAACATATGTTGAACCTATTCACTCTGTATCTAACTTTTCTTAATCTCTCTCTCATATTTTTCATGAGAGACTCTCAGATGTACACTTTTTTTCCAAATATATCTGCTAGATCATCAATTTACTACTCAGCTTCTTCTAATCTGCTTTTAAAACCATGTATTGAATTCTTGTTTTCATTATTTTTTATTATTTTTAGAAACTTATTGCTTTTATTTTAAATCCATTTGGTCATTTATAGTGGTCTTGCTCTTTTCAAGTATTGTGAATCCTCTTTATTTTTCTAAAAATTAAATATCCTTACTTATTTTCATTATGTGATGATTAAATTCTCTATATTCAATGTAGATCTAATTCTTCTATTTCTTTTTTCTTCCAGCCTTTCTCAAAATGCTTTATTTCCTTTTTTTCACATGCTTTTTTTTCCTGAATTCATATATTTTGGAATTTTTCTGTGGAAATGCTTTGAGGACATTAGGAGAGAACTGTATTCTTATCTGATTAAAAGACCACTTTAATTAAAATGTGTGTCCTAGAGATTTTTCTCTTAATCTTCCAAATAACATGAATTCAGGCTGCAAATTCATATGAAAGCCATCTTGTAGCACAAATTTTCCTCTGTGTTGGTGCCAAGAATCAAGGCAGGCAGTCTTTCTTTCTACCTCCTGGGGAGATTTGGGCTTATTCCTAGCTCACCCTTATCCTGAGAATGCAATCCTTTAGAGCCTTGACTTTTTGCTGGCAAGTTCTACTTTAGGCAGGCTCTGGATTTAGTTTCCATTCAGCAATACCATGCAAGGCTCTGAAAGCCATAGCTCCATTTCATCTTCTTTAGCAAATGCCCTCCTGGTAAAGCCTGCCTCTTGGGTTTCTACTTTCCCTTGGTTCATAGCTTCTTATTCTCTTGCCAGCTCATTAGAGCCTTTAATAAGATGTTGTCTATAATTTATTCACTGTTTTCAGTGAGGGCCAGTCAGAGTACCTCATATCTGGCACACTCCTAGAAATGGAAGTTCCAAGAGTGTTTTCTTCTGCAACATGAATTCTCCAAGGGGAGGACAAGCTATCCCCTGCTTGAGATCCCCTCTCTCTCTCTCTCTCTCTCTCTCTCTCTCTCTCTCTCTCTCTCTCTCCTTCACCTTCTGAGGTGCTACGATTCAGCAAGATGTTTAGGGGGGCATGGGCCCGGTCTCCCCAGTCACACTGGGCTGGGAAGGGTCCTCCCACTGTCCCATGTTTCTTAGATCCGTGCCTATCATGGTTGTAAAACTAAAGCTCCATGAGTATGTTGCCTTCACTCACTGATCATTCTACCATTTTTGCTTTTTGATTCTCTCCCACATTGGAGCATAGAGCAGAGATTCAACTCTGAATGCTGGAATTATAGATATTTTCAATTGCCTAGGCACACAAAAGAGACCTAAGTAGAAGTAGGTCATTTACATACAGCAATTATAATAGAAAGTAAGCAATATTATACAAGGAGAGAGAGTGGGCTATCAAATCAGACAAAACTAGGTCCCTATTATAGGTCTGCTACTTACTAGTCATTAAATTTGGGATAAATTTTAACTTCTTTGACACAAAGTTGCTCATCTGTAAAGTGGGCATAATAATAGCTGTTAAGAATGAAATGTAAAGAGGCATGTAAAATGTCTAGCACTTTAATAAATGCTCATCTCCTTCTTTAATCTGTCTCCTAAACAGAAAGAATCTAAGAGCTGACTTTTATCTCTTAATAGACAAGTAGGTGTGAAATTTGCTTTACAATCCAATTTCAATTCCCATCATATAACACTTTCTTAAACTGGGAAGGCATAGGTTGGAAAAGATGAAAAAATAGTTATTTGTTATGATCAATAGTTCCTTTTCCAGAAAAAAAAAGTAATTTTATTATTATCTACAAAGATAGCATTCAACATTCATGTCGTGAGAGATTGTTAGATTATTTTCATTATTTTTTTAAGATAATCCCATGCTTAGAAAAAAATTCTGTAAAATAAATTGCAGATATTAAATAATAATTCACTTTCTTGTCTTTATTAAGCAACAATAAAGTCTAATGAGAATTAGAGCTTTCATTTGGCATGTATCAGCATGCCCCAAAGCAGAACTTGGTTTGAACTGCCTCTTCCTGGTTCATTTACATATTCACTGACTCTCCTAAGGATCCATGGAAACCAGTTGGATTGCAATGTGACTCTGGAGAGATGTCCAGGTCGTGAACTTACTAGTACAACTAGAGCCCAGTGGACCAAAATTTGACAAGATTTTTTTCCCTGCTGCATAAGAACAGAGCAATTGTTGAGTTGGGCCCTGAAAACAAGCACTATTTTGTATGGTTACCATATGGCCCCTTCCATGCTCTTTGGAATTTGACAAGCAAATTGGCATTTGTGTTGCCGAGACTGCTGTAGAATAGTGATTGTTAATTACACCCTACGTGCCCTGCCTCATTCTGCCACGGGTGTATTATGCTAAATGTGTGCAGTGAGCAAAATTTCTTAAATTTGATTTCAAGTTGCGTATCTCAGCATGTTGCCAGACCCGCCCAAGGCAGAGAAGTGGCTTTGGGGAGTTCTGCTCCAGAATTCTGGTTCTAACTTAGACCAAGAAGTCTTCAAAGGGTCTAGCAGAAATCAGTATGAATTCCTGAGTCTCTCTAGGTTGAGTATTAACATATCATATTACATTACCTACTGCCCTGGAGAGCTGTCTTTAAACAGGAGATATTTTTCATAAGGAATAGAGACAATATTTTTCATATGGATCTACTCACCTCTAATTGGTAAAATTCTGATCTTATATCTCAACCCCAAAGTTGGATGAATGATGTAGTCTCAACTATAAAGAAATCATGAGGACTGAACAAGTGAATAAAGTAGCTGTTTCTAAAATGAATCTAGTTGAGGCCAGCTACATGGTGTTCTCTGCATATTCCATCTGGATTGATTCTCAGCATCTTCAGTCACTAATTCAGCAGGCTCGCCCTTTTTTACTGAAGATGAGGCCGGGCTTCATGCATGGAGTTGGGGGACCCCTCAGCCCAGCCTGCACCCTCGCAATCCAGGAGCCCTCCAGGGATGTCTGACTGCTGGTTTAGGCCTGTGGGATCAGGCTTAAACTGGCAATTGAACATCCTTCTTGCAATCCACGACCGCTGGCTCCTAATCACTTGCCTGCCTGTCTGATCGCCCCTAACTGCTTGCCTGTCTGTCCAATTGCCACTAACTACCTTTGCCCCTGCTATTGCAGCTTCATCCAGAAGGACATCCAGAAGGTCATTCAGCTGTCTGGTCTAATTAACATATTATGCTTTTATTATTATAGATGAAATAAAGGTCTCATATATGCTTCCTCAATCCATGTCCCAGGATAAACTTTATCTTAAAGTTCATGTGTATCTTTTCCGCTTGTATTAGTCTTCTGGGGTTGCCATAATAAAGTCCCACAGATTGAATAATTTAAACAACCAAAATGTATTATCTCACAGGGGGCTGGATGTTAGAGATCAAGGTGAGGACAAAGTCATGGTCCCTCTGAAGGCACTAGGGTAGCATATATTCTAAGACTCTCCCAGTGCTGGAGGCTAATTCCAGCATGTCATAATAAATGCAAGAAGTCCTCAAAAGGTTGATGGGCTTCTATATTCAGCAGGGCTGAATAATTGTTTTTGCCTACTGGAATAGCCAAAAGCATTTCCCCAAACCTGAATATCTGCATATATTATTGCCTGTTACCAGACAGCTGAGGGCATTTCAACTTATATGTTATTGCCTCCTGCTGGCCAAACAGCTGAACAGCCGAGGGCATTTCCCCCAACCTGACAATGCCTACTGTATACTAAACCTTACCTTTGATATATATATATCTACTTTGCTATAGGGAAAAATGTGGGAATAAAAAGAGCCCTGGGTCCGGAGATAGGAAGAACTTAGCTACTACAGCTAAGCTTCCCCTGGCTCTTCAAAATGCCTTCCAAATTCATATTTCTTCTCTAGCCTCTTTATTAATTTACATACAGCTTTTCTCCAGATTTCTGAACCCTTCTAGATGCTGGATATCACCCAGGCATCCCAGCTTCTGGTAGTTTCTTCGCTGTTACAGCACATGGCGTCCTCCCTGTGTGCATGTCTCTGTGCCCATGTGTCTGCTTTTGATAAGGACACTAGTCATATTGGATTAGGGACCCACCATACTCCAGTGTGAATTCATCTTAAAAAATTACACCTTCAATTACTCTACTTCCAAATAAGGTTGTGTTCTGAGGTACTGGGCCTTAGGACTTTAACATATGAATTTAAAAGGACAAAAGCTCAACTCATAACACTATCCATATATTCATACTTTTAGGGAGAAACCAAGATGGCGACATAGGTGAACACCTGAACTGCTGCCTTGCACAACCATTTCAAAACTACAGCTAAAAGACAGAACAGACATCATCCAGAACTACAGGAAGGCTGGCTGAGTGGAACTTCTATAACTAGAAGGAAAGAGAGGGGCTCATGAAGACTCAGAGGATCTGCAAAAAGCTGAGGTACGGAGACAAGCACGTAGAGAGGATGGGCAGTGGAGTGCCTGGCTGGCTTCCTCTAGCAGGAGAGAGACGGAAACTCCTGACTGCACTGAACCCCAGTTCAGGGCAAGACTCAGGACTGTTGTGAAAAGGGAGGAGTGCAAGAAAACTTAGAGAAGCCACAAAAGGTAGAGGTCGGGAGGCGTGCAAGCGCGAATGTGCACACAAGGGGCTGACTGCTGATTGTGCTGCTGGCTTTCTCTAGCAGAAGGAAGACAGAACCTCCCAACTACACTGAAATCCACTTCTGACTGCATTGAACCCCAGTGTCGGTCAAGACCCTGGGCACCCAGACTTATACGGGTCCCCAGAGCATACGGAAACTCAGGGAAGCCATGAGGGCCAGAGGTCTGGAGGTGTGTGAGCACGAATGCACAGAGAGGGCTGCAGTGATAACCGAGGGACACTGAGACCCAGGGGCCCCATAGGGCAGGGTTTACAGGAAGCCAAGGCTGTCTGCTCAGACCTGAGACTCTGCCCCATCCAAGATGAACACAGAAGCTTTGGCAATTTTGCAAGCCTTGTATCATAAGGCTGACTCCAGCACAGAAGTTCTCTCAGTGTAGACACAGCTAATCCTCACAACCAATTAGCTTGGAGGTCAATTTCCTCCCACCCCCCATAATACCAACAATTAAGACTTAACTACAACAAGGCTGTACACACAGTCCACAAAGGGGTGCACCAAGAGAGTCCACCTCAGGTAACTGGGGAGGCAGAGCTACTGGGTTATATAGCATACCTAGCACACAAAGCTACTCTACCAACTCAGCGAAGCAGCAAAAATGTGGAGACAAAGGAACAGATCACAAACAAAAGAAATGGAGGAAAACAAACAACTGGATATAGAGTTCAAAACCACACTTATAAGGTTTTTCAAGAATTTCCTAGAAAAGATGGATAAATTTAGCAAGACCCAAGAGAGATGAAAAAGGACCAACTAGAGATGAAAAAGGACCAACTAGAAATTAAACATACACTGACTGAAATAAAAATATTATACAGAGACCTAAAAGCAGAGTAGAGGAACTCAAAAATCAAGTCAAAGATTTGAAATACAAAGAAGCAGAAAACGCCAAAACCAGTTTGACTCAGTGGATAGAGTGCCGGTCTGTGGACTGAAAGGTCCCAGGTTCGATTCTGGTCAAGGGCATGTACCTTGGTTGCGGGCACATTCCCAGTAGGGGGCGTGCAAGAGGCAGCTGATCAATGTTTCTAACTCTCTATCCCTCTCCCTTCCTCTCTGTAAAAAAAATCAATAAAAATATTTTAAAAATTTCCCACAACATTAAATATTCTTTAAAAAAGAAGAAGAAGAAGAAGAAGAAGAAGAAGAAGAAGAAGAAGAAGAAGAAGAAGAAGAAGAAAACAACTGGAAAAGTAAAAAGAAAAAGGAATTCAAAAATTGGAAGATAGTGTAAGGATCCTCTGGAACAACTTCAAGCATACCAACATCAGAATTATGGGGGTGCCAGAAGAGAGAGAGCAAGATACTAAAAATCTATTTGAAGAAATAATAACTGAAAATGTTCCCCACCTGGTGAAAGAAATAGACTTACAAGTCCAGGAAGCAACAGAATCCCAAACAAAAGGAATCCAAAGAGGACCACACCAAAGCACATCATAATTAAAATACCAAGAGCAAAAGACAAAGAGAAAATATTAAAAGCAGCAAAAGAAAAACAGATAATTACCTCCAAGGGAGCACCCATTCGATTGTCAGCTGATTTCTCAACAGAAACTATTCAGGCCAGATGGGAGTAGCAAGAAATATTCAAAGTGATAAATAGCAAGAATCTACAACCAAGATTACTCTACTCAGCAAAACTATCATTCAGAATTAAAGGTCAGATAAAGAGCTTCACAGATAAGAAAAAACTAAAGGAGTTCATCAGCACCAAATCAGTATTCTATGAAATGCTGAAAGATACTCTTTAAAAAGAGGAAGAAGAAAAAGGTAAAGATAAAAATTAGGAACAACAAATACATAACTATCAACTAAGTGAAACTAAAAATCAAGTGAATTAAAAATCTGATGAACAGAATAAATTGGTGAATATAATAGAATCAGGGGCATAGAAAGGGAGTGGAGTGACAATTCTCAGGGGGAAAAGGGTAAGGGAGCTGCAGGAAGAGACTAGACAAAAATTATACACCTATAGATGAGGACAATGGGGCGGGGGAGGTAAGGGCTGAGGGAGGGGTGGGAGCCTGGTGGAGAGCTATAGGGGGGAAAAAAGGAACAATTCTAATAATCTGAACAATAAAGTTTATTAAATTAAAAAATGCTTTTACTATATTTGATTTTTCCACAAACATATATTATTTTGTGCATAACAATTTTATAAATGAGGTATTATACTATATGTAACTTTTTTATCTAACAATCTGTTCTTGGGTTGTATTAATGAGACAAACTAGTATACTAGTTCATGTATAGTACTTCACTATATAATGTACAGCAATCCTCTCTACACTAAAATTAGAAATATCGACAAAGTTTAAATGTCATTCATTCCATGAATAATAACAGATACATGAGTCTTGGTCTTAGACTTCATGAGCTCTCTGGTTCCAGTCCTTGCCAAGACCCCCTGGATCTTCAATTGTATTTTGTGACCCTATAATCTTATAATTTCAGGCCTCAGCAGTTTTTATTGTTGAGGACATTTCTGGCAGCAGGAGGAGAGCCACTTAACTGTTGGGGAATATCATTAAGCAACAAAGAAGAGAAGGAAGATATTTGAATAGATGAATAAGCACTAAAAGTTGGAGTTTGGTTTGAGAGAGCTCAGGATGACAGCTGCATGTCTTCAGTCTGTGAGATATGCCTGTGGGAGGAAGGCAAGGCTGAAGATGAGGAGTGTGCCCCACTCCCTGAGTCTCCTAGACAAGTCTTTGGGGCAGGAGGTTGACCCCAACGTCTTTTGATCACAAGTCACAGTGAGCAGCCAACCCTTCAAAGGGGAGTTAAATAATAACCTGAAAGCTATGGAAAGGCTCACAGACATTCTTGCAAGTGCACAGCCCAGAACCTTGCCTGCTTATCTGGGATCGCCTTTGGCCAGGGTTTCAGCCATGGCTGACCTGGGATTCAGTAAAGTGAAGAATGTCTTGATCTTAAAGGTGGAAGATACAGCACAGCTGAGGTGGGCTCATGTAGCCAACCGCAGGGAAGAGAGGAAGGCCCACCGGCACATGCAGGTACTCCACAAAGCTGTCAAGCTCAGGTGCCAAGAGATAGACAAGGAGATGGTCGTCCTGGGCAAGTTTTTAGAAAAAGTAAAAAGATCCACTGGTCATTTGACTTGGAGTCACTAGCATGGATGGTGTGATGGGAGCCTTCCTGAGAAGGAGCCTCAAAAGAAGAGGAATTGACTGCCTCTACTCAGGGCCACTTTCTTCCTATTGGATGGCATCACATCTGGCACCAGTGAGCACTTTCTGCTTTTGTGTCCCTCCATTGCTATCACTCTCTGAAGAATCTTTTAGAAGAGCCTCATGTCACTTTCCATACTAGGCCCTTGAGGAAAATGCTGGGAAATCAGATGAGTTTTGTCTTCTGCAGGTGGGAAATGAGGTTGGATATGAGCTTTAAGGAAAGATCTCCACTTTTTTGTCTGCTGCATGGGCCTTTGCAATGTTCAAATTTTGTTCATTCTTCCCAAGATCCTCCATAAGGAAAGTGCCACCTTATGGGATGCAGGTAGGACCTCGAGATGGGTCATATGAAGTATTTCTTATGACAAAGTATCTACATGAAACTCCCCAGATGAACTTTTAACTTTAGAAGTACTTTAGAAGTATAGGTAAGTTTATTATTAAATTTTAACATGTGTGCCATCTAAAAACTAAATTTTTCAAGGACTGTTAAAAATGAGCATATGCCTCCTGCCACCTCCTACCTCAAGGCACACATGGATTCAGCAGAAAGCATACACAACTGGAAGCAGCCTGAAAAATGGAGCTGAAATGCCCTGAAACCTTCCCTCTCCCCACCTTCCCTAAGGGCAGAAACTCCAGGAGCCCGACTCCCCTGTCTCAGCTGTCATCCCAGTCACATTGGTGGGCACCAAAGTGAGAAATGATTCTGCATTAAAGTATGACAGTGGGAAAAGCCTGCGGTGGGACTGATGAAGTCTCAGGGTGGAGAAGAGAGAGGCTATTGACTTTGTTTTTAATGCCATCTAAATGCTGTCAATAAATTGACAAGATTTTGTTTCTATATGATTCCAAAATTTGAAAATATACAAATAGCCTTTTATGGGTTTTTCTAAGAACTCCTATTTGGACTTTATAGTTTCCCTCGAGGGCTTTAACTTTGAGACACACCCACACACACACACACACACAGACATACACACACACACACACATATACACATACACACAAATATCCTCTCATTTCTGCTATCAGTCATGAAGAGCCCTAAAAGCTGTATAATAAACCATGAATAAAATTCATGGGGAAGGATGCTATAAAATTTGTGGACATAAATGTAATCCCTACAAAGGGATCATCAGACATTTCTAACAAAAAAAGACAGTTTTAAAACCATTTTTCCCAAAGACTGGTATTGATTTTAAAATGAAGCTGATAGCATTCAGAATTGATTTTTATTTCTCTTTGAGGCTCTACTCTGAAACTAGACTAAGGAATAGCTATTTTAGAGATTTTCATGGTATTGATCATAAACTATATAGGATTTCTATCTTGATTATTTTTATATTTCATTGTTTTATTCCTATACTTTCTCCCTGAAATAATATCCATGTCTATTACTGCAATTTTAACAAATAAATAACTAAAGGTTGTAAAATCAGATCATTAAAATTCAAATATGTGGGTGTTTTTTTTTCAAATAAAAAGAAAGTTCAGAATTTGCCAAAGTGCTACAGTACTATTTTTAAGCTCAAGCATGGTGTTTGGGCTTATACATACATGAATACACATGTCAAATGTGTGTTTACCAAAGTGGAAGGATCATGAATTTTGGAGTCAAATCCTGGTCTTCCATTACCAAATGTGAGATTTTGGTTAAGATGGTGAGTTTCTTCCAACCTGTTTCCTTGCTTGTAAAAAGAGATTAATCATAACTCAACATTGTCATTTTAGAAGTTGAATTAAGCGGTGTATGTTACAGTTCCCAGCCAGAGGAAATGCTAAAAAAAAAAAAATGGCAGCTATGGAGGTAGTAGTTACTTCTTTGATCCAAGTCCAAGCCTTTCCATTAATTACCTGTGTAATTTTAGGCAAGACTCATTACTCGTTTAAGTGTGGGGTGTAGAAATGGGATTCCATACAGAATAAGTCTTCATTTCTAACACACTATGAGTCTACATTTGAGGCACCATCAAGAAGGACCAAGCAACCTAAAGAGATGCAAAAGTGAGATTTGGTTGGCTTCATAGCCACATTTTTTGTGCACTTGTCATCAGAGACTGTTCTAAGCCTTTCCCATGTATTAGTGTACTTAATTCTCACAACTCTATGATTAAGAAAATATCCTTAATCCCATCTTAGAGATGAGGAAACTGAGAAACAGAGTGGTTATGTACTTTGCCCAATGTCACACAGTTAGTAAGTGCAGAGCTAAGATTCAAACCAAGATAGGCTACAGAGCTCCTATTTGTTTAAACCATTTTGCATTATAACTTTTCTAAGGGGATTGACTTATTGACAACTAACCCAGCAACCTCCAGTTCAAATTCACTAGGTAACCTAGTACTTAGTAGTTATTTTTACTTTTCTTTCCTGGGCCCAGAATAGAACCTCATGATACATTTGCTGGAGGATAATGTTGTACATAGATCCAGAGCCACACTTACCTTCTAGTAAATGTCTGGTGCAAAGGTCCTGCTTTCTTCCTAATAGGATTTTGAAGTCAAAGACATATACTCCCCACATGAGCATTAACTGTTTGATTCTGGCAACATTACTTAACTTCTCCTAGCCTCAGTTTCCCCATCTGTAATGGAGGGTATAAGTGGGAACATTAATTACTCACAAATGTGAAAATCATGAGGTGTAATACATGGTAAAATGACTGCACGTAGGAGGCAGTCACTGAATAGGATCAGCATTAGGACTGATCCTGAGGCAAACTTCAAATGAAGCCACTGAACTAAAGAAGGGCTCTTATTCTGAGCTGAGAGTGGGATTCGTTGGCCTGGGCCTGGCTAAGGCATCTCCTGAAAGCCCAGAGGCTGCTCGTAGATACAGCAAAGCACACAGTCAACCTCTAGACTGTAAAATTGAGGGGGACCAAGAATGGTTTGAAGATTTCATCACATTGATCTTTCTCTCTCCTTTCTCCTCTTCTTTTTCTCTTTTTTTCTCTCTCTCTCTTTCCTCTCTCTTAGCTTGCCCTTGGTTGGATATTTTTTAAATCTTTGCTTTGTTGTATCTGCCAATTTCTACCGTGTAAATATTCTCATTGTTCCCAATTTCAAGCTACCAACATGAGGTCACTGAATGTGGAATCGAGAATAAATCCTCCCAATAGTTCATTACAAGTTCCAACTGCCAGAAGCCACCACTTGCCAATACTATCATGAGAGTGCACCAAGGAACGTTGAAGGCCAATGAACCTGAACATTAGCAGGGCTGACGGTAAGCACTGATTGTTCATGTTGTTCGTGGTGGCTCAAAGCAATTTCCTGACCTGATAGCCTCCAACTAAATGCTTACTAAACTTTACTGGTCTTTATTGACTTTAGAGATGGTCTATCTGCTACCTGTTTGCCGGGCTTGACTGAGGGCAAGATGTACATCTAAAACTGAATAAAAGCAGATGGGACCCAGTTTTGGCGTGTCTCTTCAAGAAAGAGGCTCCACTTAGCCCCAATGCCTTCTAAATTCATATTTCTTGTATAGAATTTCATTTGTATGTTACCCCCTCCTTTAGATTCTGAACCCTGCTGTAAAGGTTGCATCATCCAGCACACCACTACTTTCAAGTATACTTTTGAAGAGGTACTATGCACCACGAGGTTATACAAAGCAAAGAAGCTAAGGGAAACTGAGTTTCTGGAGACTTTGGAAATATCTTTTATTTCCCACTAACTTAGAACTTTACCCATTTATGTACTTATGAAAAAAATACAACTCTCTATGCAGTTTTAACAGTGGGAAATTTTTGTGGCATAAAACCTTGGGAAGCAAGAAGTTAGTCTAATACATAATTTATTCAGAAAAATCCAAGACAAATTTAGTATGATTTCATTTATTAAAGAATAAAAGTTTCCTTCTAGTAATTCTGTCCAACTATGAATTTCATTTAAAATCTTTTAGAAAGAGCAAATCCACTTTTTAAAAAATTCTAGGTAGTTATAATACTTTGGTTGCCAAGTTTTAAAAAATGAGGCAAGATTATATCATGAGAGTAGAGAAAGCAAGATGAAGTGAAATCACCCATGACAATCTGTCATATTAGCCATTATGCATTTCAACATCTGCAACTGAAAAGTCACAGAAGTCAAAAAATAAAAACAAAAAGACTCTCAAGGAACACAGACTGCCTGATGATGTTGCTAGAATATTTAGCCCTATGTCCACTTCATGTAAAAAATAAATTAAGTATAAATAATGAGGTGAGGGGGCTGGTGTGTACTCAGGTGTGTTCACAGGTGTGTACTCAGAGGGGCAAAAGAATGGATCCAAATGCCTTTCCTCTCTCACATTTGCTACACAAAACTCTCCTCCATGTTGCTGCAGAGTAAGAAAGAGTCCACAAGCCGGGGCTGGACCAGTTGCTGGAAGTCAGAGTCCTGGAGGCCTTCAGGACAGACCCCGGCCAATCTACGCAGAGCAGCCTGGGAAGAAAACAGAAGAGAAGACATGAGTTGGACTGGGCTCCACTCAGATGCATGTATTTTCTTCAACTCCCAGAAAGATGCATTTCAGGAAGTGGCTTGTTTACCAGGTAATTTGAGCTGATTGTCACCTTAACACCTTTAGTCATCTCGTTCTTTCGGTCACCTGATCATCAACAATCTCATCATTTGGTCCCCTGGTTTCATTTGCACCTTGGTCACCATGGTGGATGTCATCTAAAAGTTTTCATGATCTTAATAATGGTCTTGCCATCTTGGTTTTTCAGCCATCCTAGGAACCTGGTTGTTTGCAATATCCATCATTTTTAAGGATCTGGTCAATTTAGTGAAATATATGGTCATCTTATAGACAAGAACTGCCAGGGGCATCAGTAGATGCTTCCAGATCCTTAGAGGAACCTTAGAATGGCAAGGGCTGTTCACTTATCCATAAATTCAGCTGTGTTCTGAGCAAAGCATTATGAGATGAGAAGGAGGGAAGAAATAAAGAAAGAGGAAGGAAGCTCATAAAGTTGAAGGAGGTGAAGATTCTGCCATTAAGATGTGGATAAACAGGAAAGAGAGATGTAAGCAGAATGAAATCACTGCTCACATCTTCACAAACTGAGAGTTTCACTTTCCTGAGTATGCTATCCTGTTTCACACCCACGTGCCTTTCCTCAGCTCCTCTCTATGACATGAAGTCCCTCTCCACTCTTTTCTAGCCAAGAGTTCCATTCATCCTTCATGGCCTGTCCCACTGTCATCCCCTGATTCCTTAAAGCAGATAGTTCCTCCTTCCGCTGTGCATGCACAGTCCCTGCACTAACTTAACCTTCTCATAAATGACTACAATTGTCTTTTAAATGTGTATCTCCCACATTACACTCTGAGCTCCTCAAGGGTACAGACATGTGTATAACCCTGTTGATATAAAATACATCAACGGAGTCACCTCTTCTGCTGAAGATCCTGGCTTGTTTTTATTGTGATAACTCAAGGGTAATGGGGTTTGTTTGTTTTTTGTTTTTGTTTTTGTTTTGGTTTGGTTTGGTTTGGTTTTCTGTATCTACAACAGGTAGAACGGAGGCTTGCATAGGACTCAATAAATTTTTGCTGAGAAAGGGGATCAAATAAAGTGCTTTAAAACTGAGTCTACTGCTAGAACTACCTGAAGATGCACATGTGAGCTATGTATCTATGTAGATCGCTTTATCAGGGAGTTGAAGTAATGCATATTAAGTGCTCAATAAATACGAATTCCTTCCCTCTTCTAGAACCTGTACACATCAAGAAACAAGGTGGGAGCTTAAGGATGTCCTTCTCCTAGGGGCAATATCTAGAGTGGCAGAAGAAGCAAAGAAGGAAGAACCTAGTGTTTCATTTAATCCTTACAGGATACTGCAAGGTAAGTACAGTGATCCCCAATTTGGAAATAAGGGCACTAAGGCTCAGAAAGAGAAAGTGGCCTTCCTGAGATCACACAGAAGTTCATCTCCAGAGCTCTCATACCTACACACACAGCAGGATCTTGCAAACCCAGGACACTAATTTATATTGCATTTCAGGTGGGCATAGAACTTTTTACCTAGACATGAGAGGTAACCTATGGCTGAGAAATCACCAAGTCAGTGGATGGAGAGGATGGCTTTAGTTGGCTGTGGGACTAACAGGCTCTGCCATGTCCACTGGGTTAAGAGGGGCATGTGCCTCTGAACAAGGACAGGTATGAGACACTAGTGGCAGGAAGGGGACTCCAGGTAACTATCTCATATTAGTGTGTCCTATATCCCTTGGGGCATGATTTCCCTAAGGGCTAGAGAGGCTGATTCCATAACACTTTCTGATTGCTCTTGATCCAACAAAAAGAAATAACCCCATTACCCTTTAGTTATCACAGTAAAAACAAGCCAGGATCTTCAGCAGAAGAAGTGAGACCATTGATGTATTTTATATCAACAGGGATAAAAATAAAGCAAAAAGAAAGAAGGAAGAAAAACTAGATAAAGAGAGAAAATAAGCCCATACAAAGAAAAATAACATAGAAGAAAGTAGCAGAAACAGAAAAAAAGAGACAATAGGAAAAAAAAGTAACAAAATGGTAATATCAAAACAGAGACAAAGATGAACTGATGGAAAAAAAATAAAACCATGCATGAAAGGGAGATGAAAAGAAGATGAGTGATGACACACACAAAAAAAAAGAAAGACAAAAGAAAGAGAGAGAGAGAGAGAGAGAGAGAGAGAGAGAGAGAGAGAGA
>JAAGEH010000135.1:2364397-2429387 GCA_011751065.1 Lasiurus cinereus
GGAGGAAGGAGGGAAGGAAGGAGGGAAGGAAGGAAGGAAGGAAGGAAGGAAGGAAGGAAGGAAGGAAGGAAGGGAGGAAGGAAGGAAGAAAAAGCACACCCTGGGGTAGGAAGCATTGGAGAGGGGTAGGAAGAGAGAGGTAGGAAGAGATGAGGAGTCAGGAAGAGGAAGGGAGAGAGTTCTGGGGGGAATAAAAAGAAAAAGAGAAAGGGAAAGGAGAGAGAGAAACCTCTAAAAGAGGGGAAGCAATCTCTAGGACCTTCTAAAGTTTAGAAGGAAAGAAAAGCAAAAACAAAACACAAGCGGGAGAACTAGAAACAGACCTGAAAAACCACAAAAGCAAATAGATACCCAGGGTCCCTAGAAAATCTACAGGGCATGCACCCAAACCATCTGGGAGTACTGTCTCCTCAGGGGCCAGCGGCTTAAAGGGCCTCCCTCCTTTCCAAATCCTTTCTCTCTCAGCCTCTGCTTTCCTCATAGAATTAACAACCAATCATCTCAGGATCTCATTCCCAGACAGTCTGAAAACATGTAAGTATTTAACAAGCCCAGCAGCCCACTGACAGCTGCTTCATTAAGGGAAAATCAAGCCTGTTTGCAGGAGACAATCTGTGCTGCCACTTTCGCAGATGTGGGAAACAATGATTTAAATGTCTTCCATCCCCCTGAAAGGAGCCTTTAAAGCTGGAAAGAACACCTTGAGGACCTGCAGGAGAGGCAGTCTCCAACTCCCCCAACCAGGCAAGACACCTAGTAACTCTGTCTCACCAGCCAGGGGGCAGCACTCAAATATGGAGGCCCTTCTGGCAGCCAAACCACAAACACTCACTAACAGGGG
Organism: Lasiurus cinereus; assembly: GCA_011751065.1. Taxonomy (NCBI): domain Eukaryota; kingdom Metazoa; phylum Chordata; class Mammalia; order Chiroptera; family Vespertilionidae; genus Lasiurus; species Lasiurus cinereus. The sequence continues at coordinate 2,365,239 of JAAGEH010000135.1, forward strand.
GTGCTGAGGGTGGCCAAGTCTATCAGTTCCTCAGCCAAGCCAAAAATAGTCACCATGGAGAAACAAAGAACTGGAAAAGGATCCTGACCACAAGAAGGCCCCAGGCTAGAAGGGGAGAAATTCAAGTCCCCTCATGAACCAAGGTAACAAGACCAAAAGTCAAGGTTTTCAACATCAGGCTGTCCTGTGTTTGAATTCTAAGAGCCTCCCTTTATAACACCAGAACACTAGAGAGCTCAACCTGCCTCCTACTGGGGAAAACAAAATCTGAGCCCAGGTGAATGCTGTGTGCTCCTATCCTGAGTGTGGGGAGTTCCCAGGAAGCTGCATGGAGGAGAGTGTTTTGATCTAAACCTTGAAGGAGGGGCTGGCAGAGCTATAGAAAGGGTATCTGCTTGGGTCAAGGGACAAAGGTGGTGTTGGGTGGCTCATAGCACTCTGTGAAGGACAGGGCCTGGAGGGAGTGGGAGGCCTCCAGAGCCTAATGTGGGTGGGATTCCCACTGTGAAGGGCTGAACCACATGGACAGCAGGCTGTAGGCAACGGGGACCATGAAAGGATTGGTCATGGAGTGTCATGGTTGTAAACTGTCATGAGGAAAATTAGCCAAGCAGCCAGATGGAGGGTGAATCAGGAAGAGAGGGGCTCTCCTCTGCATCCAGCAACTTGTCCACAAGGAGAAATGTAATCCCTTTTCCACTGTAAACCCATTTTGGAGATTGAAGATAGCGGCTAAGCCTTTCTGTGTGCTCTTCTTCAAACTAATGGCATAAATGAAAAAGGTATCACAGCAAGCCCATGTAGCTGAATGGAGCTTTATAGGTTCCCAACACTTCCTCAGGGCCTGGTTGGTGTCAAGCTAGATGCCTGAGTTGTGAAGATAATGGGAGTTGGGAGCAATTATTATGTGTGCTGGGTATTAATCTTCAGTAGACTAACTGACTCAGTAGACTAGACAGAATTAAGAAGTGCTATGAACCGGGAAAATCACATCTTGACATTCAATAATCTCTAATTGAAACTTAGCCTTTCCTTCTATTGTAGATGTGGCAACAAACCATGAAGTCTCAGCAAGCTCTGAGATTTGTTCACCTGTAGAAATCCCAAGAACTTTCATATCTCACGATTGTTTTAGGTAGCTTCAAATACCATTGATGTACGTTGCAAGGCAGGTTGCAATGCTTATTAGACTCACTTCTCAATCTTATTTAAGTTATTAGTTAAAAATACACATGTTTAAATACTCTATAATTATATACATACAGAATTAAGAAGTGCTGTGAACCGGGAAAATCACATCTTGACATATATGGCTAATATGCTAAATGTCTGTCCAGGTAATGACATCACATAGTAACACCCTGCTTCTTCTCTCTAGTGACTAGCCTCCTTGCAATTTCTTCAGCCCATGAACACAACTTGCTTTATAGCCAGGTGGAAACACTTTGCACTGTAACCAAATGTCTGTGAAGCATTTTCCCATGCCTCATCTCATTTGATCCTCACAGAAGTCCTGGAGAAGGTAGATAGGAGACTCAGTGGAATCCTATTTTCTTTTCATTACTCAGAAAATGGAGATTTAGAAAGCTTAGAAAGTTAACCCAAATGAAAAGAAGAAATGGTGGACCTTGAAAATGACTTCAGGTTTCTCACTGCACAGAATATAGTCAAACACTGCTGCAGTTAATATTTTACCCTTTGTTCTCTTGGCATGATCTACAATAATAATCTGTTTTGTGTTTATATTTACTGCTGTATTGCTGACAATTACCTGAAAGAGAAGTTGGGGTGCTTCACTGGGCTGGAAAAAGTGTAGCTACATCAGAAAGCAGGTCTAATTAAGCAAGTTTATTTTATATATATATATATATAAGGCTAAGTTAACTAGCACAGGTGTGATATGTATAAAGCTCTCGCTGGCACCAATCTCGCGCATGTGTTTCCATCTGTCATTATCAATTGTGAATTTGGTTGACACTTCTATTATAGAGAAAGATCAAATAACAATACTAAAAATATTTCTTCTAACTAATTACCTCCCAATGTACACAAATTCATATTTTATTATATATGTTTAGAACATCATTCTGACAAGGGTCCATTAGCTTCACCAGATCAAGGTGCAAAAAACGTTAAGGTTGTTCTGCATGTACCAGAATAAAAGCCCCATGAAAGCATAGATTTTTGTCTGTTTTTTTCACAGCTATATCCCTGTAGCCTAGAAGAGTGCATTTTCAGATTGAATCACTCAGTAAATATTTATTGAATAAAATTTAATGACCTATCCAATGTCACACAGCTCATTAATGGCAGAACCAAAACAGGTGTGTCTGACTGTAAGGCTCTGTTGCTACCCCACAGTGTCCATCAGGAGCTCCCAGAAATGAGATGAACTCAGTTAAAACAAGATTGGTAAGAGGGGGCTTTACTGTGAAAGAGCTTGAAGGATCTCTAAATTCATCCCTTCTTCCTTGCATCTTTTGAGGACCAATCAAGGATCTGGAAGCTAAATGGGTCTATTTATCCAATGGCTTCCCTGCTCCTTCATGCTTCCAACTGGAAGCTGCTCTGCTTTAGGATCTGTTACACCCCATCAGGGAGGCGTTCAGAGGCAAAGCATACATTCCCCATCTGGTGCTACGAGATGAATTAATGAGAGACCCAAGCAGCAGTCAGGTGGGAACTTCCCAGGATGCACTTGCTTGGTTCAGGTGAAGGTCCTGGTGGCTGGCTGAATAATATTCTCTGTCCCATCCTATTGCCTCTAGTCCTATTCCACAAAAGAGAGAAGGAAGCCACAATGCTTCCTTCCAAGGAGGGGAGAGAAGCTTTCTCACTGTGCCAGTTTGGAAGAGGCAGGAGACATCGATACTCTAGCTCCCACGTACATCAGGCACAGTGGCATCACTAACACCACCTAGCATCCCGCCACCAGCCACTCAGTCTTGATCATTGTTCAGATTCCCTAGAACCTAAAGGTTTGTGGTTACCCAGCCTCCCATCTTTCACATACATGACCTCATATCATTCTCTTCACAATTTTATGAATTAAGTGGACAAGTATCACTCTTATCACCATTTTAAAGAGAAAAGGTGAAGCCCAGAGAAGTTTCGTGGCTTATGCAAGTCAACCATGACATAGCCAGCTACCCTGGCCAGGGAGAAAAGGGGGAAAGACTGAGAACTCACCAGGCAGGCCACCAGCACGGCATCACTGCTGTTCCTCTCTGAGGGCGATCGGCAGAGCTCAATGAGGCGGGACATACCTGTGAGAAACACATGGAAAACCTCAAGCCTTGGGTGGGGACAGCCTGGCCAGACCTGAGCCAGGAGTGCTCCACTCTCTCTCACACAGCTCTCTACCTGGGACTGTGGAAGCAGGTGGTTCTCAGGGCCCCTGTCAGCCCATCCATCAGCCAGGGAAGGAGAGTGAACCCACCTAGAGGAGCTCATGGTAGAGACCTGCTCCCTCAGGTGTGACCAGACCCTCGTCAGGGCCAGGATGAACTGCAGTGTCAAAACCAAACCCCTAAGTGACAGAACCCTAACTGGGAGTGAATCTGATTAAAACTGTAGCTAAGGTGGTACAGGATTCTCTGAAGAACTACTTCTGTGGAGGTACATCTGATTTTACCAGAGCTACATTTAGTGTTTACATCTTTATCAGTGAAACTGTTGGCACCTTTTATTTTTCAACTGTCTATAGAAAGTATGTTGTTGCCCAGCTGGTGTCGCTCAGTGGATTGAGCCTTGCCCCAGGCACCAGGAGGTCACCAGTTTGATTCTCAGTCAGGGCACATGTACAGGTTGTGGGCTCAATCCCTAGTAGGGGGCATGCAGGAGGTAGACTATCGATGTTTCTCTCTCATTGATGTTTCTATCTCTCTATCCTTCTCCCTTCCTCTCTCTCTCTCTAAAAAAATCAATTAAAAAAACATATTTTTTAAAAAAAGAAAAAATATATATTTTAGCTAAAACTAAAAAAATACAGATTGAGTAGGTTAATGTTGCCTAGGCCTTTAGAGAAGAAAAGTTAAATAAATAACTGCTTTTCAGGACAAATTGACTTTCTTCAAACTTAAAAAAACCACCTCACTATAACATAGTGATAAAGGTATGTGACACATTCTGGGTCACTTCTTGCCAACCTTGTTGTACCTGGAGGACAAACATGATACTGTTTCTACCTGGAAGGTTCTTTCTCAAGCTTAACACCAGGATAATTCCTCACGACTCACCTCCTTGCTAAAATATTCTCTGACCCACCCAGATGAATGTGCTTCCCTTGTGTAGCAAATATGCTTTGAGCATTGCTCTATGACATTCATTTGTATGTATGTCAACATGAATTGACAAGATTCAAGTGCAAATGTTTCTTTTCACACCTGCCACACCATAGGTGTGTAAGTGCCTGTGGCCAGAACAATGCTACAGTTGATGTTATATCCCTAGCACTCAGAACAGAGCCCAGCATTTGTTGGGTAAATAAGTGACTAACCGAAGAAATGAGTGATTTAATGAGTGAATTAATAAATGAGTTAATGGTGAATAAAGTAATAAACGTGCTAATGAATGAATAAGCAAAAGGATGAATTAATGAGTGAAGAAACAAATGAGTAAGTGAATGTATTTTTCTGAAGGAGAAAATACATTAGTTGAATGAAGAAAAGGAATCCTGATTAATAGGAAGTCTGCAGGTGAGTCATTGTTCTGGCCAGTTAAAACCTCCCTAGCCTCAGTCCTTCCTCTGTCTTGCTTCAGCCCCAAATTACAAGCTAGACTAGGGGCTGCACCCCAGGCCTCCATGCCAGCATTTCCCAGCACCCAGAGAGTGGGGCTCACCCAAGTCAGCCCTCTGTTGCCACCATGATATCGAGGCTGTTCTCCCACCCCCCCAACTCCATTCCTGCTACAGCCAGTACCACTTACAGCTCAGCTGCACTGCCTCCCTTGCCACATCTGGGTCTCGGCTGAGACGGGCCAGGGTCACTGCAGCCTTCTGCTGGACTCGCTCGCAGGCTGCCACCTCAGCAGGAGTCCCAGATCTTGGCTTCTCAGACAGCATGCCCATGATAAGCTGGACCCCTGGACAAGAAGCAATGAATAGTTGGCACCCATCTCAGTGAGGAGCCTTCTCCTGGGAACCTGCTGGATGGATAGCTGCAGGGCTGGAGTAGAGGCTGTCAGAATGACTGAGAGGTATCACACACTGGAAGGAAGATAGACAAGGCCACCTCTTCTACTCCTTCTGGCCTGGGCTGTCTCTGGTTCCATGTACCAAGTCATTGTACTTGGAAAGGACCTCTGCAGGACATTCTTTATTACTTTTTAAATGCTATTACTCAGCTTTTTTACTACATGTCTGACACCGTGCTAAATGCATAATAAAACCTCCAATGGTCTTGAATTGGTATTAGTATAATTCCCTCTGGGCCCAGAGAGAAGTGAAGTGTCTTTTCAAGGTCATACAGTTCTCTGACCTCCCACTGCCCTTCATCCAGCCCCACATCCCCAACATCATACACAATTTGAGGCAGGACAGAGATGGCATCACCAGACTGCAGGGCAAGAGACATCAGAGTCAAGTGCACCCTGGGAAGAGGACCCCTTTCGAAATCCAGCCTGTGCAACAGGGCCTGCCTTGTCCAGCCCAGGAGGCCTACGGTCTGTGTCATCATTCCTGTGGATCCCTCAGGTGCTACCCCACTTTTGTAAGTAGTCTCTTCATCAAACACTCTTCAACTGGGCCATGGAGACTGCCCCTGTTCCTGAAAGAGCAGATTCCCTTGACATGGTGTTCTTTCTGTGTCAGGTACACTACTAACATGCTATCCTCCCATCAGTCCATTGTACCCATTTTGCAGATGAAGCACAAAGGTCATACAGCTAGTAAACAGTAGAGTTGTTTCCAGTTTTCTTGGTATCAGCTGCTATGTTACCCTCCCTCCACTGCATTGTCTTATTGTGGATGTCACACTTTTGTCATGTTATCATTCTTATCAAATTGGCCTCTCCTTCTAGACTGTGATCTCCTCCAGAACAAAGGCAATGTTGTCTGTGTTTATTTGTTTAGCACAATGCTGGGCACACAGTAGCTCTCTATAACTGTATGATCCCATCTATAGCACTTTATGAACTAAAAAACCCTCTATAGATGCCAGATAGTCCAATCCCAAATCCACAGGCCTTTGCATTACACTCCTGCTAACCAGTTGAACTTAAGGCTCCAAGTACTGAAGGAATAGGCCACAATGACACCACTTGGGCTCCCAGCTTCCTAACTGGTTCAGTAAAGGTTTTCATTATTAGCTCATCACATAGAATGAACATGAAATGATGTCTTTCAATTAGTAATAGAGCATTGGGGGATGCAAAACATGTATGTTTATTTAAACCACAGGGCAACCTGGGAAAAGGGGATTTAGCAAGAGCAGAAGCAATTGGTGGGCTCATTAGCATTTCTGGTTTCCAACCCGTTGCTAATTGTTGGCTTATTTTCCAGTCACAGGAAGCTCTCACCACTTTGTTCCCATTGGGGAGGGGGGGTTGTCCCATTATCTTTCTATAGGACCCAGGCACTGAAACCTAGCCCACTTCACATGGAGCTTGGTGACACACCGAGCACAAGGTGGGAGGGGGAGAAAGTGTGAAAGCAATGCTCTCAGGTGAGGTGTTGAGGGATCTGGCTGCCCTGACCTCCTCCCCACTCCTCAGGCTCTTCAGCATTCTACTGAGGCCAAAGCAAATCTGATCAGAATGATTGAAAATTGATATACATCTTTTGGTAGGAATGGATTTTTACTCTTTGGATCATAATGAAATCTTTGTCTTTTTTTTTGCCATCCTAGTGAAAATAGCAACTGTCACCTTCCTACCTTGGGTCTGTATACCTTATCCCTTACCCCCTTTATCTTCCTCATGTCACTACCATCATCTGACCTTCTCTATCTCCTGTTCACTGTCTCCCACTGGAATTGAAGCCTCATTGAAGGCAGCAAACAGTTACACATTGGCCCAGCTACACACATAAGCACACATACACATGCTCATGCAAGTATGGAGACCTACATGTACAAATGCACTTGCCTCCACATAGCCTTCACACAAACACAAAGGCCCGCAGTTCTGTATGGCCACATTGCGCACACAACGTGTACATGCTGAAAACGCATACCGTTCTCCTGAATGATGTCCGAGGCACACTGCTCCAGGACAGACATGTTTGCCAAGATTGTCACAATCTGGAAAAGAGGATTGAGAAGCTAAGAAAGTGGGCACACCTGAGCCATAGGCGGGCCCTATAAGCAGCTGAGCTGGGAGCTACAAAGCTTTCCTTTGGCCTGTGACTCCTTCCTGCACATCTGGCCTAAACTGCCAGGGTATTTTCTTTTGTCCCCAGGGGCTCCTGCCACCCAAGTGCTTCTCCAGTGACTGGATGCCTGTTTACCAGCACATGACCCTGAGGTGGAACCCAGGTCTTCACTGGAGAGAACAATGTCACCTGAGTGAAGAGGGGATCCCATCATCTTTCTACATTTCAGGGCTGGTCTCAGGCCCTGAAATGCAGACAGAACTGGCAGGTTCCCGGCTATCCCCTGCCCTGGATTGGGCTCACTCCTTCCTAGCTTTTTGCCCTGATACTGAACCCCACCTATTTTTCAACCTGAAATCAACAGAGACTAAGGTCAAGTTAGAGAACATGAGTGGCATAGAAGACAGCATTATACCCCAGGTATCAGGTATTCTGGAGAATCTGATTAAAAAGTTCATGCTCAGCTACACTTTGCAGGTCTGGGCCTGCAGGCCTTGCTTGCTGGGCATCACTAAAGGCCCTGCCTATAGTAAAGAGATGCTGACATCAGGTGGAGAGTGAGCCGTGGTTACAACCTCATGGGCTGGGCAGCCAACAGCCTCACCAATGTCCACCCCCCGGCCTAGTCAATGTTTCAGAGAGAACTCACAACCCAATACTGGTTTAAGGAGTGCACCACCAAGGGACCCATTGCAGACCCCCAAAGTGTACAGGGTGCCAAAATACCACTGAAAAATGTTGACAACCTGGCACCTTTTAACTCAGGTACCATCCATGACACTGCTCCTGACATAAACGGCAAAATGACTATCCAACCACATCCGTGCAAACAGACATCACTTTCATGTGGTGGTTACAATAAGTAGTGAAATAAAATGAGAGAGAGTTTCTCACCAATGCAGGCCTATCTCAGTTAAAAGGTTTCTCCAAAGCTTGGGGCACAGTATAACTGCAGGCCATGCCCTGCTTTCAGGCTGCAGCTGGCAGTCTCCTGAGGACTGTTTAGGCAGCTTAAAACCTGAAACTCGACTCTTACTAGGTAGTAATGTAACATTTGCCAAGAAAGAGTGTTAGCAAGATTTTAATTGGCTCAATATTGGCTTATTACTCTGGATAACAAATGTATGTAACAAATCTCTTTTCAACAGAAAGAAAAAGTTTGCCATATTAATAGAATATCTATCTCCCCACTTCCCCATTACACAGATGTTAGAAAGGGGTACTTATCTTACAGTGCTGTGGCCCCCGTGCCTAGAGCCCTTCCAGCTCAGATCTGGGCAGGGGTGGAGCGAGGTAAGCATGATCATGAGGGGTTACAAGAGGAGAGACCGAAGACCGCCCCCCCCCCCCCCCAAGAGCTGATCCCCAGGCAAGCCTGCCCACCAGATGTTTTGGGAAGGGGATGACAAGCTTCTGTTTGCATTTTAGAAAGATAATGTGACCAAAGGAGGCTTAGTCCTTGGAAGCCCTTCCCCACACCCCTCCTTTTAAGATAGTCTTTGTGGGCTAAGTGGAAGGAGTTAGAGGGAAAATATGGGTTGAAGATATAATTAAAAGTGGAAAGTTTCCCTGGAAGCACAGAGTGCACAGTCTTCTGAGGAAGGAGAGACAAGGCTATTGGCTTTTTTTCTGAGCTGTCCATAGTAGCAGGGAGCATGACCTCTGCTCCAGCTATACAGTGGCCACTACCCTCCAGCCACCGCCAGCCTGGCCTCTCTGGATAGACCCATGTTTGACATTCAGATCCAACAGGGAAGGGAGGGATGGAGGAACGGAGGAAATGAGGGAGGAAGGACAAAATTGAAAACATGGCAATTATTAGGTAGGTGTTTTAGAGTGTGTTAATGAAAATTACAGAGCCTGTACCCCATGTGGTTTCCGAGGTGCAGATAACATACTCAATTAAGCACAATTTGAATTAATGCCAATTAGGCCCTGCTTTGAGTCCCCCTTTTGAAACACCCTTATATGCATCGTCATGTAGAGGGGAAGAGGGATCCAAGTTTCTTCGCACAGTGGAGCCCAGGGCTGGGATTTTAGGCACAACTGGTTCACCTTGTTGTGTACCAGATAGTGATGCTGTCAATGGACAGAGTGCAGGATCCAGGCAGACAGTTTCCCCTGGCCCAGGCTAATTCCATTGTGTCTGGTGATTTTCAATTAAGTTCCATTTTCTGTGAGCAAAAAGGCACTGTTCCCTGTGTGGTTATTGATGAACAGAGAGGACACTGGCCTCTGGGGCAGCCCTAGGCGAGAAGCTATAAAGTGTAGTGGCTGTGCTGTCATTCATTTTCCACGTGACTTTGGCCACATTTCTTAACCTTCTGTGCCTTGGTGAATGAAGGTGTGTTAGATTTCTGTTGCTGCTATAACAATCTTATTGCACAATGCTGGTGATCAGAAGTCCTAAGTGAGCCGAGTGGAGGGAATTTCAGAGTGTGGATGGAGCTGTGTTCCTTCTTGAAACTCTAGGAGAGAGTGATGTCCTTGTCTTTTCTAGTTTCTAGAAGCTGCTTGCAGTACTTGGGTCTTGGTACCACATCACTCTGACCTCTGGTCCCTCAATCACATCTTGGTCTCTGACTCCCATCCTCCTACCTCCTTATAAGAACACTTGTGGTTACACTAGGCCCATATGGACAATCCAGGATAATCCTATTTCAAAATTCTTAACCTTATCACATATGCAAATTCCCTTTGGACATGTAAGGAAGCTTGTTCAGATTTTGGGATTCAGAGGTGGACATCTTTGGCAGGGAGCAAAATACTAACTCATTTAATGCTCATCACAGTCTTACTAATTATAGTACTAGGAGCTCCTGTGGTAGCACCCAGAACATTTGTTAAAACAAAATGAGTGTGACATGCCTGAGGGAAACAACCTGAAAGCACCCAGACTGTGAACAACTGTGTCAGGGAGCACTAACCAACACAATCCCCAGTGTTGGCACATCTTTTGCTGATGTGAGATATTCCCAGAGGGAGGCCAGGTCCTAGATCAGGAGGAACCCTTCCCAACAAACTTTGCGCTTATTGCTTTCTGCCACATTTTGAAATCACTTTCCCTTTGGCATCCCCAAAACTTGATTGACCACCTTAGGAAAAGTGAGGAAGTAGCAAATTGAATCAAAAGGCAGGGATCTCTCGAGTCACTGGCCCTATATGGCAAAAAGGAGGCTGGTAAAGCCTTTGATGTTAGCGTGGATGTGGAGGAAGAGGTTTACTCTGTGCTGGCCCAGGGCAGATGCTCTGGGAACACTTGTCCACAGCTCACCCCAAGGCAGGAACTGGGCTTGACTCACATCCTCACCAATGTCTGCTGTGATCACACATGGTCTCTGCCTCTGTCCCTTTAGTGCACTATGTGTAAACTAACACTGAAGACCATACCACATAAAACCCTAGTGAGGGTTTCCCAGGACACCCAAATAGAGGCAAGTGCTCTGGTCTAATAGCACCTACCACACAGAATATCTGACATACATTTAATAAAAAGTTATAATTGCTTTTATGCTGTGCAGTAATTAGAGCAAGAAGGCCAACAGTTCGTGTGACTGTAATTAAAATTACTCTCTAATTGCTAGATGGAATATTTAGATTTCTGTTATCCCTATGTTAACTCTCTAAAAGCTTTATCAACCATGTCAACTGCAGCCTTGAGACCAGCCAGCAAAATCCCTTTCAGCCTCTAAGGAAAGCCCACTGCTCTCTCTGGACTGCCTTCTTCCCTCCACACCACTTCTTTCACCAGAGGTCAGAAAGAATCAAGACCAGGATTTGGTCTGAAGGATGAAGGGGTCTGAGAGAAGGATGTAGTCTCTTTTTAAATACTATGGCCACACTTTTTAAAAAATATATATATGATCTTATTAAGAGAAGGGAAAAGGGAGGGGGAAAAAAGAGAGACAAACATCGATGTGAGAGTGTAACATAGATCAGCTGTCTCCTGCACGCCCCCTACTGGGGATCAAGCTTGCAATCTAAGTATGTGCCCTGACTGGGAATTGAGCCAGCAACCTTTTGGTACATGGGACAATGTTCAACCAACTGAGCCACAATGGCCAGGGCTGTGTCCACTCTTTTGCATGGCTTATAGTCTTTATCACACACACACACACACAACTCGCACATTCCCAGACATAGATTGAAACAACACACATCACACATTGCCTTATACCACACTACACTCACCACCTCATAAACTACCTTTCCTGGCCTACTTTCCTACCTCAAAGCTAACCTTCCTTATCTCAAACCCAGCCCAGTTCTTGGTTCTATCACAGACCCCTGTCCTGCTCGTGTTTGAGCATACACTTTGGTGCTAACCACTTTAAAAGCACTATGCTATCTGGTCACAGGAGAAAATATTATCCCCATTACTCATATGAGAGAAATGTGGCTTAGAGAGATCAACCAATTTGTCTAAGGGCACATAGCTAGGCAATGGCAGAGTCAGAATTTGAGCTCAGGTCTGTCTGAACTCAAAGTCTGTGCTGTTTCCACTATGTCACATGTGCATATGACAGGACTTGATAAACTATAAAGGTCTTTTTCATTGTGAGTCAACATTACAAACCCTATTAACTGGCATTTCTAATAAAAGGACTCCTAGTAATGGATTCACAGTGAGGTCTCAGAAATGCTACAAAATCTTGACATTCTAAAATGCGAAGCAGACGATGTGTTTTCATGGGAAGTGTATAACAGCAACCTCCACCTCCATGAAAGCCACTAATTTCTGAAGGCCACACAAAGTCCTGCTCAGTGGAAATCTCTGTTGTGGATCTCTCACCTGAAGTTGTCACTACTTGACAGGCAGAGCAGAGGTGAGTAAGCATGAAGTGAGTAAGTCCCTCTCCCATTGCCCGTGGCACACCTGTAGCTCGATTCCCTGCACAACAGGGAATAACCCCTTAGAAATACTTCCTGTGGATTAAAATTTGATCCACACAAATTGTTTGTTAGCAGGGAGTTCTTCTCGGTGTCTAACCACAATGGCTCCCCTAGATTAGCAACAGGAGGAGGAAGAACCAGACACAATGCTGCCCTTACCCCATTTACACCCCAATAGTGGGTCCAGGATAGGCCTGGCTGTCGAGGCTTCTGTTGGACAAATTAAGTGGACTCAGCTTGCTGAGATGATGGAGAGGTTCTCATTGAGATGTCCAAATGGAGGTGGACCAAATACACATCCAAGACCAAGAGGCTCCACACAGCATTGGCGTCATTGGCAGATGCATTACTGGAAACTTCACGGGCATTTAATCTCCTAAGTGTTTCAGGGGGCGGTGAGCACTCCAGAGCCTAATTCATCTTCTTTGTCTTCATTGCGCAGAGCTCTCTGGTCATCTTAATCCTCCCTCTGCCACAGGAAAGGGCCATTTGTTTCTTTAATGGATGCACTCTTCCTAGCTAAGTGGCTGCTCTGAGTCAGAGCAGAAAGCTAAGTCTGAGCCAGGCATGGTGGGAGTCGTGCCTGGCTCAGACTTCAAGGGTGTGGGGAAAAGGGCATGGAGAAGATGAGATATGGGGCACAGGGTGGTTAGGGAGTGAAGCAGAAAAACTCCTGACTCCAGATTCAGAAAGAGTTTCCATCTTCTAGAACTTGACCACATTCTCTCTTCACCCTGAACCCCCTCCTCCTTTATAATGCTCGTGATAAAACAAGTGTCTCTGCACAGAGCTTGGGGTGTCTGAGCTGGAGGGGTCTTGTCCCTTTTACAGGTAAGAAAATCCCACTACAGAGATGGCCCACTCAGGGCTGTGTTCCACATTCAAAGACGAATAGTAATAATAACATTGATATGAGCTTCCATTTATTTAATAGTTTCTTTGTGCCAATAATTGTAGCAAGAGTTTATAATCATTCATTTATTGAATTCTTATTTCAAATTTGTGAAGTATCTCTTATTCAACCACATCCACAAATAAGAAAAGTGAGGCTTAAAGTAAAATATCTTACCTTATATGATTATCATAATAGAGGAGTTTTTGAACCCAGGTCATCTGACCCCCAAAATTCCTATTCTTATTGTTTTACAACTAGATCTTGTATGAAATGACCAGAGTTGGCCACAAGAAGGAAGTTGAAGAAGAAGGGCTCTAATACCGTCAGGTAGATGACAGACCCAGAAACTGGAGATGTCTAGATGAAGAAGAGAAAGTGCAAGACATATTACACAGAGTGCGCCCTCCACCCCACTCTCCACAGCCAAGGGCTATGACTGCAATGTCCCCCTCTTTATCTGTCTGTACTGTCACACCTTCTTTCTATGGGGAACTTGTCCAACTCTAAGAAGTGAGAGATTTGACTGGAAGTCATGAACCATAACATGCATGGCTTGGGAAGCCAAGTTGAGAACTTTGAATAATCCACTATCCATGCTCTTCCTTGGAGCATCAAGTTTAAAAATCTACATTATAAAAGGCGGAGGCTGTCATGACCTAAGTGACCAGATGGACAACTGGTCACCAGGAAGTACATGGAGCACTTCTCAGTCCCTCCTCCATGGTCTATAGGCTCCTATAGACCTTGAGAGAGGCCCAGAGAGAGAGGCAGAGCCTAATCCTCAGCCATCATAGCTTCTGGTAAGGCCCAGAGAGAGAGGGGGATAGGGCCTGATCAGCAGCTGCCAGGGAGGCTGTGAATCAAGTCTAGAGATAGGCCCAGAAAGAGAGGCATGGCCTGATCTGCAACCACCTTTGATGCTGACTGGCATAGAAACTGGCCAATCAGAACCTAATCTGGGTAAACTGCAAAGATAGAACCTAAAGTGGAGGCTGAGGAGGGATTTTAAGGACAATAGGTTTTTGGTGTAAGGTGTAAGAAAGCAGTTCAATTTTTTAATGACCAGTTTGGCAGTATAGTGGTGCATATGGCTGGCTATCAGTCCAGATATAGGGATTATGTATTTTTGTCTGCCTAGAGCATCTCCTTCTGCTGAAAAAGGCTCCCCCCAATTTAAGCAATCTTATCCTATATAATCTATCTATACTAATAAGAGGGTAGTATGCTAATTAGACAGGGTCGACCAGCCATCTTCTGGATGTCCAACTTCTTTCCAGACAAAGCCATGGTGGTGGGGGCTGAGGCAGTTAGGGGCAATCAGGCCAGCAGGGGAGGGCACTTGGGATAAGATCAGACCAGCAGAGGGTTGGGGCAATCAGGCCAGCAAGGGAGGGCAGTTGAGGGCGAGATCAGGCAAGCGGGCAGAGAAGGTAAGGGCAATCAGGCAGGCAGAGGGGTTAGAGGTGATCAAGCAGACAGGCAGAGTGGTTAGGGGCGATCAGACAAACAGGTGAGTGATTAGGAGCCAGCAGTCCCAGATTGTGAGAAGGATGTCTGAATGCTGGCAGTCAGACATCTCCCCAGGGGTCCCTGATTGGAGAGGGGCAGGTTAGGCTGAGGGAACACCCTCCATGCATGAATTTAATGCATCAGGCCTCTGGTAATAATAATATTCATCATTTATTGAGTATTGAGAAGGGCTAAGCATTGTATCAGGTTCTTTACACATATTATCTCACCCACCCTCACAATAACCCTGAGTTCGGTATTCATGTCCCAATTAATAGTGAGAAAATTAACACCCAAGAGGCTGTGACCTGTCCAAACCACCCAATGAATAAATTGCCAGGATCAACTTCAGTCTCTGACTCCACAGCTACATTGCCTCCACTTCATGTTCACAAGTGAGATCCAAAGACCCAAATCTAAGTCAGGCCAGGATATAAATGCTGGCAGCTGCTTGCCAACCCTATGATAAGGGGACATCCTTTTTGAGCCTCAATACTCTTATCTATAAAATGAAGTAAATATTACCAGCCTCACAGAATTATTATAACCCTCATAGAAAAAGGCTTATATGTACTAGAAAATGATCTCTGAATGTGAGTTTCTATGGTCAGTAATTCTAAGGATAGGAAGAACTAACACAGTGCCATCTTGCTTCTTCCTTTTTATGCCCTAAAGAAGCACTTAGAGAACTTCATCACAGGGCAAACTTTGGGCAGAGGCCTAAGAAATCCTGGGGAAGTGTAAACCTGAACCATGCCTTAGGGGCTTGGGAATAGAGCTGACACGAACTAACTAGAAAGGAATACAGTAAATACCTTTAGAACAGTCACCACTGCATTGTGAGGTGTGGCCTCCAATAGCAAGAGGGCATTTCAGAGACCTGAAGCCACCGGAAAGGCTTTGCAATATTGCCAGGTGGCAGATGGAATAAGAATCTATGGCAGCTTTACTAGGTCATGAGGCTGAAAGACACAGGTGGGGATTGGAAGCTAAGATGCAGACAGGGATGGGCTTGGTTGAAGGTTGGGGATCATCTAACTTAGAGCTCAGGCACCTGATGGAATTTACGGAGACCTGAAACCCATCGGATCCACTGCTCCACACACCTTTTGGTAGGGAAATAGGAAGCTGAGTATGGCAGAAGTGAGACAGGTCAGAATACCATAACCTCTGAACTCAAGGTCTTTTAAAATCCCCTCGCTCAATGTTTTCCAACATGTTTGAGAGTAAAATCCTTTTTCCCCAAAAAAAAACTTTACATGGTTCTCAATCTACAAAAACATTGAGATGGATACAAGAGCTGAGGCCTAGAATCCAGGTTCTGACCCAAGCAAACTCCTGTTTACGTGGAGGCAGAGAAGGGACAAAACTCACTGCAGGGTACAATGTCAGATAGGCACCAATAAGAGCAGGACACAGACTTTTGGAGTAGGTCCAGGGACCTTCCGATGATGTTCTGCTTCCTAGAAGGGACAGGTGTGAATGGAGACAGAGAAAGGCCTGTGGTGGTTGGATTGAGAAAAGGGGTAGAAAGTAGGCTTGTGGAGATGCTCCAGGGGCAAGGAGACATGATGAAAACATTTCCCTTTACCTTCCTACAGGATGCAACTAGCAGGACTGACCGAGTGTTCCAGGCCATGCTGTCCCTCACCCCCTCATTCCCTATCCCTGCCATGGCTTAAGCCCTGACCCCTTGACCTGTCATCATGGTGACAGGTGGTGTACCTGGTCCCTCCCCAGCTTCTCACCTGATCCCGGGTATAAGGCGTATCCACCCTCTGCTTGTCACTGCAGGCTTCCAGGAGGACACGGATGGCATTCAGCTGCAGGAGCATCTCACAGGCCATCGTGTCGAAGAAGGTGATGTTGGCAAGGGCCGCAGAGGCCAGCAGGAAGACTTCCCCGGACGAGGCCTCTTGGCACAGTTCTGGATGGCAAGAAGGGAGAAAAATAGCTTCACTGAAAAGTGCTTTCACATCAGTGTTCTCATTTGGTTCTTATAATAGCTCTGGGAGAAAATCTGGGCAAGAGTTATCGCACCCACGTTACAGAAAAGGGAAGTGTTACTAAGGAGGGAAATGTATCTGTATAAGTGGCACAACTGGGATTTGAATCCTGGTATGTGACTCCTATTCACTTTTTTACCACTATGTACCAGGCACTACTGGGGTCTTAGGGTGACACAGTGAACAATATAGATCAGGTCTTTGCTCCTGTTAAACTCACATACTAGTAGTGGGCAGGAGAAAATGAGCTTTTAAAAAATTAATATAAATAATTGCAAATTCTAGTAAATGTGAGAGAGAAAATAACAAATGCTAAGACAGGAAAAAATTAATGAGTTGCATAAGGAATGTCTCCTGAAGAATATGACAATGTAGCCCTTAAGAATGAAATGGGACAATCATGAGAATATTTGAGGGAAGAGTATGTTCTGGGCCAAAGGGACAGCATATACAAAGGTCCTGAGGCAGAAAACAGCTTAGTCCTACTGTTGTTGCATTTGCCTTGACAAAAAGGCTGAAGTTAAAACGTAAAGATTCTACTTCTCCAGCTGCCATCAGCAGAGCTTCAGTGTTTCCTTTTGGCCACAGAATAAGTCCTACACTAAGACCCTGAATGTTGGGTTCTTTCTAATACTAGTGGTCTTAACCCAGACCTCACCATCTATAATAGTAGATGGGTATGATGGTTCTCTAAGGTAGGGAGGATCTTCCCCAACCCCCGTATCCCTTTACCACCTACCACAATCCCCCATGGACCCCACTGGACCGAGAATGGACTCCTCCCTTAGGAGAAGGCATGGGAAACTCTGTCCATGGTGCTGCCTGCCCATCCCAATGGATCTGACTTCTGACTCTCAGCTCCAATATGACCATCAATCAAGATGCCTCCTGGGTCCAGGCCCTCTCCTGCTGATAACACCTCTATGAAAATACAGGAGGAGAAGCCACACTTTGGGAATATGGTCCCAGGAGAGAAATACAATTTTAAAGACAGACTGAGCTATATTTTTATCTTGATCCCTATTTCTTGCTTCCAGACAAAAAGTACAGACTTCTAGGTTCTAATATTGAAACTGGCACCATTTGACACATTCCAGGGCCTGATCCCTTACTACAAATGGACAGAAAATAACATTAGTTGAACCTCCTGAAGTGTGCCTCACTCTTTGCCATTAAATTCTCAGCACCTTTAAAGTAGAAAATGTTGCTTCCATTACAGCTGTAGAAGCTGAGACAGAGAAGCTAGCAGCAGCAGCCACTACTTATCTCAGTTGTTTACTCTTTGCAAGGCACTCTATCCTCACAACCATCCAATATTTATCACAATTTTATAGATGATAGAACTGAGAATTCAAATGTTAAGTGATTTACCCCAAATCGTGGAATTGAGGATTGTTAGTAACAGCTGAAACCTAGAATCAAAACTAGGGTTGTCTGACTCCAAAGTCCCCATTTTTCTGTACTCCAGGGTGCCTCTTCCTTCTAGGCCATTTTGATTCATCCCACTGATGCTCCTGCAGATCTAGGTTTCATTTCTGTCAGGAGGCAATGTCTGCTTCTGGGCATCCCTGCTCCCCACAGCCCAGTTGTGACCCCTAAACAACACAGAATCTTGACCTAACTACCCGTGGTTGAGACGGTGGCTTAACCAAGGAGTCAAGAAGTTTCTAATTCCCCTTTTCCAATGACTCCCTGTCCTCTGATTTTTGGATAACCAGGAGGACAACCAACCCCTTCCAGACCACCTGCCTACCTCCAGAGTTTAGGTGAGACCTTAGGACTCAGTGGCCCACTTTGCTTTAAGTTCTCTTGTAGGTGTAAATGCCCACCCTCATTTTTATGCAATCATCATTGCTGCAGACACAGCAATGAACACAGCCGC
The DNA here is from genome assembly GCA_011751065.1 of Lasiurus cinereus. Taxonomy (NCBI): domain Eukaryota; kingdom Metazoa; phylum Chordata; class Mammalia; order Chiroptera; family Vespertilionidae; genus Lasiurus; species Lasiurus cinereus. The sequence continues at coordinate 2,383,736 of JAAGEH010000135.1, forward strand.
CTAAGTGCCTTTTAATTTCGGTGCGCATTTATTTGGTGCACATTTTCTGTCTGAGTCACCTGGGATGTGTTAGGAAGATTAAATGGAGGATTCCAGTGACTCATTTATAAGTGTTTCCAATGAATGGCAAGAAATTGGAGGGCTATTTCCCACCAAAGAACAGAGCCCTGGCATCCTTCCCAGCAGATATATCCAATCTGCTGACTCTCAGGGCAGGCTCCACAATACATCTTCATCAGAGTGCGTGGGGAGACTCCTCTTCTCCAGGCAGAAATCCAGCCCCGCCAAGGAAGTAGGGATGGACATGTGGCAATAGTGAAAGGTCATTATTTTTTAACGATTTTCTATCACTTATAAGTTAGGAGATTTTCTATAAAACCTGGGATTTTTGTCTTATCTTTAAAAATAAGTCTTTCCTACATGGCAGAAATCAACTGGGGTTTATCAGTGACTGACCCCTTTAGTCACAGCAGTGGTTTTCAATTCAATGCAGGACTTAAATCAACTTATTTTCTCTTTCCATCTGGTCTCTGCACTCATTTCTGCTTCCTGCCTAGCTCTGGTGAGTGACTGAACGTGAGACTCCGGCAGACATAAATCCTAACTCTGGTGTGTGGCCTTGAAGAAGTCCCTCAGCCTTTCTGGACCTGGGTTTCTTCTCCTGTAAAGTGGGCATCAAAGTTCATAATATCTTGAATTCCCTCCAGCTACAACTTTCAACAACTGGGTTTTTGCATTTTCCCAGCTTCGAATAAATGTGCATGCTGGCAAATTGATTTCTCCCAGCCTGGCCTGTGGGTGCCACTGCCCCAGTGACTGGAATCAGCCACAAAGTCAACTTAATGCTGTCTCCTCTGTGCAAAGTAATTGTGTATCTTCAAACTGTAGATCTAGAAAGACCCTTGAGAGGAATGGGTTTCAAACCCTTGTGTTCTATGTTAGGAAAATTGTCCTGTGAGCCTTGCAATGTGACAGGGCCAGTGAGTGGCAGGATCTCGTGCGGCCTGCACAGTAGCTATTTGCAGAATGGATGAATGAAAAGGCCAAAATTCAAACCTGAGTGCTCTGACTCCAAGTCCAGTGTTCTATGTCGCCCCTAAATGTGTGCTGTTCCAAATATTCCCAACTCTGGTGCTAACCCGGCATTTTCTGACAAAATTAATTTTCATTCAGTTTCAATAACATGGAACTAAAACAGTGACAGATAAGGAGATAGAAGCAAAAACACAGGTTATCACCAGCACTGTACAGGAAAGAAAGTGGTTTGCAAAACAAATTTCCTAAGGATTGTTATCTAGATGAGTTCTAGAATCTGCAGTTCTGCACAGGAAAACTGGAGGATGTGAGGGGCTTGTTCTAGATACTAGGCTCTGGTTCTCCTGCCAGGAGCACACTTGTCTAAATAGGGGAACCTGGAAGAATCAATGCCTTGAGGCCCCATGACTGGAGAGCAATGGAGGGGCTGCAGAGAGTAATACGGGGTGAACCGGTGCTCTCTGAGAGGCTGCTGTCCCCAGTCATTACTGCCATCTTTATTGGCTACAATCAACTGAGCAAAGCCCATCAGTCTCTCTCTGGTCAAGTATCTGAACTCAAAGTTGAGGCCCCTCGCTTCCTGGGGTCAGTCCTGGTCTCTGATCTGAAAGGTCAATTAATCCCAATCTGACCTCCATTCAAGGAGCTTCTGAAAGGGCTGCATGAATTTTAACAAAAGACCGCAACACAGCTGTTTCAAACCTCACTGACGCTGGAAGTTCTCTTCTAGGTGACAATGATGATCCTTGCGGAAGGCATGGGGGGGCCAGCATGATCTTACTGTCCCTTCCTAAACATGACTACAGCAAGTTCCCTCCCTCAGCGTCCCCGCCCCCAGGATGACTCACTGAGGAGAGCAGTGACTATCTCCTCCATGCTCTCCAGGAAGCTGCTGAGGTGCTGCGTGAAAGGCAGGTGTGGGGAAGTGACCTGGGCGACCACGGCTGCGGCCTCGGCCCGAGTGGCCTCCGAGTGGCTGTCGTCAGTCAGGATGTCAGCCAAGCACAGAACGCCATCCACCTGCAGATGGAGAGAGGACATCCTGTGCACCCAGGAGCATCACGGCTCGTGACACTAATGAGGCAGAGAACCAGACCCTGCGTGGCCCAGCCCTGGATCCAGTGACTCTGGAGGCCTCTCCTTTGGCTCCGGCAGAGATCCTGGGCTTCATAGAGAGAATGCATCAAGCCAGGCATCCAGGGAGCAGGCCTGGCCATCCAACACAGCAAACTACCATAGAAAAAAGCCACTTCGAGCCCTCACGTCCCAGAGCTCCCAGTCTGGCGCCCTCTTGCATGTGTTGTATGGCTTGGCATTAGTTACTTAGTTCTTCTAAGGCTCTGTTCTCTCACCCACCCACAGGGTGTTGGGGGGTTAGGAATATGAAACAGGTGATGCTGGATCCTTAAGAGACGCTCGTCACATATTGGCTCTCTCCTCCCTTCCTTGGGTTAGCAGCAGGCTTAGCTCAACATCTCTCCTTTCCCACCTTCCACCACCATCCTCTCCCACAGACAGCTCAGCTGCTTCCTGGAGGCCTCTCCTTTCTCTCTGCTCAGCCACAGAGGAACCAGCTTGGGCATGATGGGACCTGAATGCCAGATAAAGACTTCACTTCCCACCTGGTTGGTGTGGCTCGGTGGTTGAGCATCAGCCTATGAACCACACCAGTAGATCACAGTTAGATTCCTGGTCAGGGCACAGGCCTGGGTTGTGGTGGGCTCAATCCCCAGTAAGGGGCAGGCAGAAGGCAGCTGATCAATGATTCTCTCTAATCACTGATATTTCTATCCCTCTTTCCTTTTCCCTTCTTCTCTCTGAAATCAGTAAAAACATATTTATTAAAAAAGAGTTTACTGCCAGTTCTGCCCATGTCAGATCTACTCTTGGCATCATAATAATAGCTTCTGCTTATTGAATGTTCTATATGTTCCAGTTGCATACCCTGTTTCCCCAAAAGTAAGGCATCCCCCCAAAAAAGACCTACTTCCAGTTTTGCCTCTTGCTGTAATATAAGGCATCCCCCCCAAAATAAGACCTCCCTGATAATAAGGCCTCCCCTGAACATAAGGCCTCCCCGGAATATAAGGCCCCCGAAGCTACCGGAAGACATCTGACTCCTTATTTAAAGAGACCTCACACTCCCTGAACAGCTCCCGCTGTGCTGAGGCCAATCAGTGAGCTGGTTTGTGATGACAACTATTACTGTACTGTGTACAGGTACTGGTAATAAATTTCCTTTTTTTTGTTGTTTTTGTTCAATAATAAATGTATACTGTATTCTTCTTCATGGAAAAATAAGACATCCCCTGAAAATAAGACCTAGTGCATCTTTGGGAGCAAAAATTAATATAAGACACTGTCTTATTTTCAAGAAAACAGGGTATGTTTAGTACACTGATCCTTGCAATCACCCTCTGTGTTATTATCCCCATTTTACAGATGAAGAAACTGAAACACAGAAAGGTCCATTGACTTGCCCCAGATCACAAACTTTGAAAGCAGTCAATTTGAGATCTGAACCCACATGGTCCACAAGCCCATGGAAGAACCAGGACTTTATGCTGCCTTCTGAGAAGGGCCACCTGAACACATACCCTGTGCCTCCACCAAGGGGCAGCAGATGAGAATTTGGGGGGAGAGGGAGGGGAACAGTAACTTGTCAAGGTTACCGAGCAGTGCCGCTGCAGCCCCTCAGACACCCTAGGACACCAGCCTCCCCGAGGCCCCTGAAGCTGAGAACCAAGGAGTCCCTCCCTGTCAGGAGCAGTGGGGTAGGGATGAGGCAGGGGAAGAACCAGGGAGAGGTGATTTGAGGAGATGCTCCCCACACCTGCCGCAGGCCTGGGGCTCCTGTCCTTACACCCTGACTCAACCCCAGCTCCCTCGGGAGCCCTCGCCTTGTTTGACTAATTACCACCACAGAGTCCTGAGCTTCCCTTAAGTGGCTCCTGGGAGCTATGCGGTCCATTAGCTCTGAAAGCCTTGGCAATCTCAGACTCAAAAGAGACAAATGTGGAAACCAAAGCCCGGGGGAACTGTCCTCCACAAAACTCACCTGGGTGTGCTCCATCAAAGAGAACAAACAGCACCCTGGCTGCCCCGGCAGGACTGAGTTCATCATGCCAGGGGTTGACTAACAGGCCCTGAGAGACTGGTGCCTCGCTTGGGCCTAGAAATGGGAAACAGCCCTGGTATTGCCAACAAAAGACACCTCTCAGGCCTGTCTGAACTTCATCCCTTCTCTCCCTCCAGCACCATCCATGGCTGAGCTAAGGGGTCTCCAGTGGGGGGAAGTGTCAGTCTTCCAGTTTCTCTAATGTCACCTGGGATGCTGATGGAGTTATATCCCTGACCCAGCTAGGAATACAGGTCAGACCCAAAGCTAGTCCCCAAAACGTGCTGGGAGCTGGGCCAATCAGAAAACGCCAGAGAGGCCAAGGAGTCAGTGGCCCCCACAGGCCTGGTGCCACCCTGGGCCTGGATGCCAGGCCAGCTCCCCAGCCCAGAATGCTGCTTGGCAAACCCACTGGGCACCATGTCCCTGAGCACGTATGGGTGCCAGCCCTCACGCTGGAGCAGAGGAGCTGAGGGACATGGGGCATCATCCACAATAACCATTTGCAACGTGACTTCCCATGAGGAAGGGGCAGCCTTCCACAAGTCGCCCTGACTCCATGCCCACTGCCCAGGTGCAGGAGATGGGCCTCCTTGCAATACACAGCCCAGCACGTCTGCTGTCATCGTAGTGTTTCCCGCACTGACAGGTCCTGTTTCCCCAAGGTGTGGGCCAGCTGCACCACGGAGGTTTTCTTCAAAGCACATTCTGGGGCCCTACCCAGACTTACTCCACTGGACTCCGGGGAGACCTGGGGTCTGCCTTTTAACAAGGTCTGCAGCGAACTGTGTGCACCAGAAGCCCCGTGTAATGTGATTCTCTGCTCTCCTATCTGTCTGTCTGTCCCTGTTCCACAAGGAACTCGTGGCTGCTCCAGGCCAGACTTTCAGTAAATGTGGAATAAATTCAAGAGAGTAAAACTTGATGGAAGACCCGAGGACACCTCTCAGACAAGCCAAGGTGGAGGAACCGCCTCGCAGGGAAGGGCACGGTGGGAGCAACAGCCGCCGCAGGGAAGGGCAGCTTTGGAGAAGCAGGCAGCTCAGAAGCATGGATTCTGCAGGTTCCTGACCCTCACCCCACCCTGATGTAGATCCTGATCTCTTCCCTGCCTTAGGTTTCCCAGAGAAGAGCATCTGGTGTCCTGTCCAGGCAACTGACCACTGACTGTCTAGCTTTCCTTCTGACTTGTTTTATATGCCTCAGATCATTTTCGTTCATTTATTGTTATGAAACGTGTCATCCCTTCCAAAGAGAGTATTTGCAAATTTATTAGGCATTACAAAATCTTATCTAATAAAAGGGTGATATACAAATTAACCATTACTCCATCACAAAGATGGTGGCGCCTATAGTCACAAGATGGTGCCCAGTCCTCTCAGCCTCACCAGAGTTCCCCAGTCCCGAGGTGTGGGGTGTCCACTGAGAGTGGGCATTGTGAGCAGCCTGGCGGAATGCTTGCTTTATTGATGAGCAAGTGTTCTGTGCCCGGCTGCGGATGGGCCTCTGGGCCACGGACAGCCTCTAGGCAGCGGGCAGGCCCTGTAGAGAGTTACTGGTGCACAGATTCAAGCACAGGGATACTAGTAATAAAATAAATACCTACAGTATATGTATGTATATGTATCTAATATCTGGGAAATCTACTCTTAGGAATAAAATAACACCAGAATCCCCCTGGACACCATTCTTGATCTCATACCTCTGCTTCTCCCCCCTGAATCGTGTGCTTGCCTTTCCCTTGTTTTCTCTGAAGATGTATTGCATGTGTATATTGTTTCGTTTTGACACAAATGGGATCATACTCTACGCAGAAATATGCTTTTTTTCCTCAGTCAGCATTACGTTTGGGGAACTCCTTCCTGCTGCTGTGTGGCATTTCATTGCGTAAATCATTTGCAATTGAATAGAGAATTCATTTCCGCATTCTCCAGTTAAGAGGCCATTTGAGTCATTTCCCAGTTTTTGCTAGGATGTACAATGCTGCCATAAATAATCTTCTAAACATCTTCTGCTTCACACGGGCCAATTTCTCTGGTCGTCTCAGCCTAGGAGAGGGATTACCAGCTCATAGAGCCTACACACCTTTCATCTTCCTAGTGTTGTCCAATTGCTTTGCAGAACAGCTGTAGCAATTTACAGTCCCACCAGCAAAGTATTAACTCACTTAACTCCATATTCTTGCCAACATTTGGCACTCTCAGATTTTAAACGTTTGCTATTTGGGTGGGTGTGTAAAATGTTTATCCTAACACTCATGTCTCCACTTCCTACAATGAAGCTAAGAGTCTTTTCATATGCTTTTGTTTTGCTTTGCTTTGGCTTTTGACATTTGGATTTCCTATGAAGTGTGTTTCATGCGTTTTGCTCATTTTTCTATTTGGTGCGTTGTCCTGTGGGTCTATTTCTCAGGCCATTGGCTCTGATGTTATTGACCTGCCACTTAGCCTGCTGCCAGCCAGCCGGCCACGCAAGGAAATTGATCGTGTCCATCACCCTCTCAGCGGTTCCATCTCATCACAGCCGGTGGCCCTGAGGGGGCTCCACACCAATGGGCGCTGGGCTCCCTGGCGCCTGAACCAATTCCCGTAGCGTCCGAACAAGCAAAGGTTCTAGAGTCACGCCTGGGTATAAATCCTGCCTCTGTATCTCACTACCTCGACAATTTGCGTTCCTAGACAATGTGAGCCTTCATCTATAAAATGGGGGTAAAAACCCCAACCTTGGAGGACACTGGCAGGTAACTGAGATAATGCATGTACAATGCCTGCCACAGGTGGCGCCATCATCCCAGCTCATTCCCTTCTGGTGGTTGCAGTCACCTCCCCTAGACCCAGGGCCCTGGTCCTGCCTGATTTTTCTGTAGGTTCATCTGGAACTGAGACCCCATTGAGACCTGGGGCCCACAAGTTTACCCACTTGTTGGGACTTCCTTGGATCCTGCAGCCCAGAACTAGAACTTGAAAAAGCAGAGTTGAGTCCTGTTTTAATTCCTCACCAGGACCAAGAAGATGAATAATTACAATAACTCCGGAGAGACAAATAGTCTTATTCCTGCATCTCTTTCTGATTCAACATGAATGGAGAACTTACCTTGTGATTGACACTGACCTTGGAACTGATACAGGTCAGGAAGAAATAAGAGACGGAGAAACACAGACAGATACATAGAGAAACAAACAAAAAAAATGAGACAGACACAGTGCATGCTTCAAAGGATTTGGGGATTGGTCTGGTTTGGAGCCCAGCGTCGCAATCTTACATGGCCTCTCTATAACACCTCCTCCTGTGGAGAACTCTCCATCTCAGCCTTCTTTTGTTCCTGAGACTCCCTGACACCCCACTTTGGGGTCTCCCTAACTAACTACTAATTATAATCTCTTTTAAGCCTCTCCTTTGCATTCTAAGGTGACTCACACCAAGTTTGCTGTCAGCCCACTTTGTCCCATCTCAATCAATAGCACCCACACCCAAGTGGCCTCAGTGGCTCACTGTGATGACCCCACACACATACACACATCTGGCGCTCCATCCCTGACTTTCTTTCCTAAGATCCACATGTCAAACCTGCTACTGGATCTCTTTAATTCCAAAGCTAATTTTCCTGGATATTTCATGACCACCTCAAACCCAGTTCACTGAACCCCGAAGTGGTCCATCGTCCCTGTCTTCCCTCCTCACCGCCCTCTCAGACCAGGTGAGAAGCCACTTCCCCTGGGAACATGCACCTACTCCCCTCCACCCCTCCAGCCAGAGGGTCTCTGTCCTCCCAACCACCTGGTCTGACCACAACTGCAGCACTCACGTGGGGCTATCCTTATCGGTCTGGATGCTCATCTCTGCATAGATTTGAGCTGCTCAGGGCAGCTTCTGTATTAAAACCTCTCTGGTCCCAGCACCCAGCTGAGGCCTGACACATAACAGCTCACTTGTCAAGGGTGGGCTGAATGGTGAAGAATCAGAGGCCCAGGGCAGAGAAGAGATCGCCTAAGCCACGCAGCCCATGAATGCCAGGACTGGCACTTCATCCTGGCCCCCCTCCTGGCCTGTGCCCCTTAGGTGGGGCTTCTGGGAAAGACAATGAAGGGATAAGGGAGTGAGAAGGTAGGCCAGTAGGGCTGCTCAGCTCAGCGCCTACCATGGGCCTACGAGTATCCAAGCCCGAGGCCAGCTTCCTCAGACAAGGCTCCCGTTTATGGACCGCCTCCATCCCCAAACCACCCACGACCCGTCCCCAGCCATGCACTTAATGATGCCAAGAAAATCATCTAACCAAAGCACTTTCACATCCTAAAGAAACTGCTGCTGCAAGCACTTATAGGTAATTAGCTTTTATGTGGCGTGGGATGGGCCTGGGACTGGGCCTGAGGCCAACCTCCGCTTATGGGAGGGCATGCAAGTGGTGGCGAGGATGGTCTGGCCTGGCCATCCCCTGGGCAGCCGGGCGACGCACCCGGAGCCCAGACACAGGGTGTCCACAGCTGGTGGACGCCAAGGTTCTCCCCGAGCAGTAGGCGAAGGAGCACGGAACCCACACAGTTGAGGGACCCCAAATATTCAGTAAACATTGCTGAGATTTATGGGCGACGATTTTCTGCTGATTACTGGAAGCGCATCTGTGGTGGCTTTTTTATGCGAATATCTCAGGGACACAGGCTGGTGCACAGGCCCGTCATATATCAGTGGTACTGTCTGCTCACTTCCAGTTCCTTCTTACAGGTCTAGCATTTGGGAAAGGCAGAGGAGTGGGTTGCTGGGTTGTAACAGTTAAACAGAATATGCAAATGCAGGGAAAAGAGCATGACCTAAAACCCCCACGTTTCCTTCTCCTTTCTGTTCCCTCAGACACCTCAATTCTGCACACAAAAAAGAAAACAGACAAGTGGGAACCACAAAGCCCTTGGACTGCCTCTCACAGGTCCAGGCAGGACCGACCTGTTTGCCCCAGGGATAGTCAGAGGGAAAATTCAATCATAGAGAGGGAAGCAACGGCCACACCCAGGAAGCAAAGCCAAGTGTCAGCCAAGGGGCAGGGCAAAGCTTTCTGTGGAACACGGGACGCTGTGGGCCAGAAGCAGGATCTGAACCAGGGATGTAAACCAGATCAGGGAAGGTTCAGGCCCAAGTCTGTGGACAATGGAAGGGGCTAAACGCTTGCTTTATAAGTGAGGTATTTACTTTAAGGAGTGATAGTAGAGCTGATCTATATATATAAAAGCCAAGTGACCAGAATGGCAGAACGACCAGAACAACCAGTTAGCTATGACACTCACTGTAGCAGCCAACCAGCCTGACACAGGCCCTGTCCCCTGCCCCCTGCCAGCCCAGCCCCCTAGCAGCCCTCAACACCCTGCCCCTACTCCTGGCCTGCCCCACCCCAGATTGGCCCCCAACACCCCGAATGGGGGCAAAGCGCCCCCAGCCAACTGCCCTTAGCCCCTCCCCTTGGCTGGCCAACCACCTGTGGCCCCTGCCAGCCAATTCCTTCCAACCCAGCCCAATGGGCCCCTGTCAGGGCAAGCTGGCTGGATCCCACCCATGCATGGATTCATGCACCAGGTCTCTAGTAGCAGAATAAAAGTGACAGAAAGCCCAACCAACCTTCTATGTTCCTCCCAAACTAATATGTCCCAGCTCTCTCTCAACCTGTTTTGCTATGTCAAATAAGAATATTTGATTAAAAGTGCCAAAATGGATAAATACAAATATTAATATGTAATAGGGAATGGAATAATGGATGCAAGAGATTATATAGCCTGTCTGGCAAGCAAGTCAGTGAGGTAGAAAGAGCTGAGTCGTTGAAGTGGAAAGAAATCAAGAATTAAATCATTTATGAATATAAATAGAAAATAATTTCCCCATCAAGCAGATGATATTTCCTTATAGCAGATTATCACAAAGATGCTCTGAAGGCGTGTGTAGGGGAGAGGAGTGGAGATCATGAGGAGGCAGCAAAAGGTCATAAGAATAAGTTCATCTCCCTTTGGGTTAGAACCATTAGGCATGCACAGATGTTAAAATACCACATTTTCAGCAAAGTACCACTGGGTGCAGCTGGAAGATCAGTGGTTCTCAGCCTATTTCTCAGATGGTAGAATCACCACGGAAAGTTTTAAGATATGAATGCCCAGGCTTCCACACCAGAAATTCTGATTTAATTGGTCTGAGGTAGAGGCTTGGTCTCAGAAGTTAGATAGTCCTTTAAACAATGTTAGAGGAGATCCTGGGTGGAACACACTTTTAGAGAACCTGTGGTGCAGTGCCAGTGATATAGTTTTAGAAGTGAGAGGGGAAAGCCTGGATCACAACTCAGCCTGGATCACAATTCAGCTGTGCTACCTGCTGACCTGGTGACATAAGCAGATGATTGACATTGTCTGAGCCTTGGTATTCTAATGTCTAAAGTGATCATGATATCACACTTAATAATGCAATCCTATCTAATAAAAGAGCAATATGCAAATTGACCATAACTCCACTATACCCACTAGTCAAGCCTATCAGCCAATCAGGAGAAAGTATGCAAATTAACCCAACCAAGATGGCTGCAGCCACGTAGAGAGCAGGAGGCTTGGATTTCCTTGACAATGAAGGAAGTCAAGCTTTCCACCTTGGCCTGCCTTGGCCTCCGCTCAAGGCTACAAAGTTTCAGTTATAAAAGATAAATAAATCCCAGATACCAGGGCCACTGCTTGGGTTGCCAGGGGGTGGGGCCTGCCTGCAAACCACCACAGGCCCCTTGCCCAGGCCACTCCATACCCCAAGGGAACTCCCACCCTGATCCGGGACATCCTTCAGGGCAAACCAGTGGCCCCCAGCCATGTACCAGGCCTCTATACTATCTAATAAAAGAGTAATATGCAGATTGACCATCAGTCCAACACATAAGATGGCTGCCCCATGTGGTTAAAGATGGCTTCCCCCATGTGGACACAAGATGGCCAACACAAAATGGCCAGCAGGGGAGGGCAGTTGAGAAGGACCAGGTCTGCAGGGGAGGGCAGTTAGGGGTGACCAGGCCTGCAGAAGAGGGCAGTTAGGGGCAATAAGGCTGGCAGGGGAGCAGTTAGGCATCACTCAGGCTGTCAGGGGAATGATTAGGGGGTGATTAGGCCGGCAGGCAGAAGCAGTTAAGGGGCAATCAGGAAGGCAGGCAGGTGAGCAGTTGGGAGCCAGCAGTCCTGGATTGTCAGAGGGATGTCCGACTGGGATTGGGCCTAAACGGGCAGTCGGACATCCCTCAAGGAGTCCCAGATTAGAGAGGGTGCAGGCTGGGCTGAGAGACATATCCCTCCATGCACAAATTTTGTGCACTGGGCCTCTAGTAGTAAATAAACTACTAAAATCGTTCTCTCTGAAATCAATATAAAGACCAGAGATAGCAATTTTTACTTCTCCTAATCAACATTTTACAGTGGCCCTAGCCAATGCAACATGGCAAGGACCCGACTCTGTGACAGCGCTACCAAGCAACGGCAACAGGCCAGTGTGAGCATGAGCAGCACTGTGCCTGGCCCCGATTGAGCTCCTCCCTGGCTGCCTGCCACTTGGCACGCTGCTACATCCCCTGAGAGGTCCCACTCTGCAAGAGGGCACAGGTCAGGCTGAGGGACCCCCTACCAGTGCACAAATTTCATGCACCAGGCATCGTGTGTGTGTGTGTGTGTGTGTGTGTGTGTGTGTGTATAACTAGAGGCCCGATGCACAAAAGTCTGCATGGGGGTGTCCTTCAGCCCAGTTTGCTCCCTCTCCAATCTGGGACCCCTTGAGGGATGTCCCTGATTGGGCCTAAATGGGCAGTCGGACATCCCTCTCACAATCCAGGACTGCTGGTTCCCAACTGCTTGTAAATTATGATTATGTAACCACTATGCTGTGCACCTGAAACTAATACAAAATAATATTAAATGTAAACTGTCATGAAAAATATAAAAATCATGAAGGTAAGACTCCTATCTTTTTTCTTTTAGGAACGTTATTGTTTTACCTTTCACATTAAGGTATATGATCCATTTAAATTAAAAATTTTCAATGGTGTCCCCAATTTAACCAGTACCATTTGTCAAAAAGACCATCTTTTCACCACTGAATTGAAGTGGCAGCTTTGTTGTAAGTAAAGTGATTACAGATGAATGAGTTTGTTTTGGGTTGTTTTCTGTTCTATTAGTCTTTTTGGCCATCATTTTGCCAATATGGCACTGGTTGAGTTTCTAAATTACTACGTAACAAAACAATACATTGTGTTACTTACTAGTATAAATCCTACAACTTTGTCCTTCTTTGAGATTATTGGAAATCCTATCTAATAAAAGAGTAATATGCAAATTGACAGTACCTCTGCTACACCCACAAGCCATGCCTACAAGCTATGCCCACCAGCCAATCAGAGCGAGTATGCAAAGATGACTACGACCACAGAAAGAACAGGAAAGAGGCTTGGGTTGCCCCTGGTGATGGAGGAAGCCACGCTTTCCTCACAACCTGGCCAGCCAGGCCTCTGCTTAAGGCAACTAAGTTTCAATGGTTGCTGCCACTGAGCCAACAAAAGACTTGGCTCTACAAAGTTTCAATTGTAGAAGATAAATAAATCCAGATACTAGGGACTCCGCTTGGGTCGCAGGGGGGATGGGGGGAACCTGGCCAGTCTGCAAACCACCGCAGGTCCCTCACCCAGGCCACCCCATGCCTCAAGGGAACCCCCCTGATCCGGGACACCCTTCAGGGCAAACCAGCTGGCCCCCACCTGTGCACCAGGCATCTATCTTGTTTAATAAAAGAGTAATATGCAGATTGACCATCATTCCTAACACAAGATAGCTGCCCCCATGTGGTCAAAGATCCTGCCCCCATTTGGACACAAGATGGCCACCACAAGATGGCCAGCAGGGGAGGGCAGTTAGGAGGGACCAGGCCTGCAAAGGAGGGCAGTTGGGGAGGACCCAGGCCTGCAAGGGAGAGCAGTTGGGAGGCACTAGGCCTGCAGGGGAGGGCAGTTAAGGGTGATAAGGCCTGTATGAGAGGGCAGTAGGGTTGACCAGGCCTGCAGGGGAGGGCAGTTAAGGGCAAACAAACCGGCAAAGGAGCAGTTAGGCATCAATCAGGATGGCAGGGGAGTGGTTAGGGGTGATCAGGCTGGCAGGCAGAAGCAGTTAGGGGCAATCAGGAAGGCAGGCAGGTGAGCAGTTGGGAGCCAGCAGTCCTAGATTGTGTGAGAGATGTCGGACTGCCCCCAAGGGGTCCCTGATTGGAGAGGGTGCAGGTTGGGCTGAGGGACACCCCCGACCCTGTGAAAGAATTTCATACACTGGGCCTCTAATATATAGATATAGATATAGATATAGATATAGATATAGATATAGATATAGATATAGATATAGATAAAACAAAGAACTCACAGGTAGAATATATTTTTAAAGTTTATAATTCAAATGAGAAGATATATACACATGTAATACATTAATGGAGAAATAATGAAGTTTATAATTCAATAAAAAAAAGACAAACAACTTAATTTTTAAATGGACAAAAGTGTCAGACCAACATTTCAGAAAAGACAATAACCAAATTGATCAATAAGAATAAAGGAAAATGCTCAAAATTATTACTCATCAGGAAAAAATAAAATTTAAACCATCATGAGGAATTACTATACACCAGAGCAGGTCAGAAGTGGGACATTGTTCTTAATGCGCACCAGTAGTTTTATTGCTAGCTTTACCCAGTGGCCAGATAAGTTTCTATTGAATGAGTACAAAAAAGTTTTATAAAATATCATACTTTAAAAATATATTAGCTTGTAAGAACATGCAATAAATAACTTCAAAGTGCAATGGGAATTTAATGTTAAGGTGTGCTTTAACATTTATGTAAAACACTGTGTAATATGAAAACACGGGAACTCTCGTGATCTGCCCACAATGTGTTAAGGCACCTTCATAGGCTGAGGGGTCTGGATTTTTTTCCAGTGAAAAGTGGGTTGATTTGGGCTAAGGGTTCTGCTCTGAGAAGGCCCAGGACAAGTTGGAAACCTATTACATTACAAGATGTACCCACATCCTCCTCCTGAAAAAGACTGGCCCCATAGGAAGAATCCCCTGTTGCCTTGAATTTGTAACTCTTCCCCACAACATGCACCACACTCACAGGACACACCGGCCCTCACCTTAGTTCCAGACCAGAGTCCACATCCTGCTAATTCAGGAGAAAACAAACCCAAGCAGCTGCCACTGTCGCCTCTGTCCACCAGAGGCCGCTGTTGTATAGCACACGGGGACCTCAGGTCCTGACCGAGCAGAGCCTTCGCCTCCGGCTGCACTTCTAACGCAGGCCGCCAGATGGCGCAAGGCGTTTCGAAGCTCAGGTTGCACTTTGTGCTTGGGGTGCAGACCCTGAAACACCTGGGCCTCCCTTCAGTCTGAACAATATTGGCGGGTAATCTCAGCGGGAATCTTCGCGGGGAGAGGCGGGGCAGTGTGTCAAATACTACCCGCCCCTCAAGAAAGACTTGGCAGTGGAGAAATGAATGAACCACACCCCCTCCAGAAAGCCCCACTTGCAGGGCTGGGGAAGGGGACAGTGGCAGTCTCCACTCCCCATCTGCCTGTTGGCCAGTCACAGCACAAACAGCTGCACCCTGGGGTTCTCTGCAAGGTCCCAGCCCATTTGCAGGGCGGCTGAAGGCCTGTGCCGTGAGGTGTGAGGGGTGGGAGAGGCTGATGAGTCCGGGTGAGTTAGGCCCCAAAGAGAAGAGATGAGGCAGCTGGGATCTCCATCCAAAGGCATCCTCCTTCCCTCTCACTCCTGGGTGAAGAAGAGCCGCAAGTCCAATTGAGAAACGATTTCTTGCCTGGCGTTCACAGCTCCTGTCTCCCAACCCCGTCTCACGCACAGACTAGAACTGACTCAACCTCATGAAGCAGCCGTCTTGCCCTGGGACTGCATAACTACCCCTCACTTCCCCAGGGTAGTTAAAGCAAACGGAGCCTCTAGCTTGGAACAAAAGCATGGGGTTCCCCCGCCCAGGCTCTGCCTCTCTTAGTGTCTCTATGCCCTCCAGCCTCAACTTTCCCTTCTGTACAATGGCCATGACCATCTCTCCCTGCCTTCCTTGCAAAATGATACTGAGAGTCCAATAAGCAAAAGGTAAGAAAAACTGGTTAACTATTTTGGTTTTTTTGTTGTTGTTGTTTTGTTTTATTTTCTTACAAATATTACCCATTTCTGGCCATCTGCAACCCTACAGGGAGCAGGCACTGGAGCCTCGGAGCCTCCCCATCGTCCCCCTGACACCGCATTCCCTCCTGCCCGGGGTCTCTGTGATCCCAGTCTCCGGTCCAGCCCTCCTTGTCTCTGTCCTGGAAACAAGGTGAGGGGACCAGTGAGGGAGCTGCATGGAGACGGGCAGTGTTTGCACCCTCCCCTCTAATGATTTCCTCCTCACACCTTCAATGCAGCTCCCCCCGCCTGCCCCCTGCTCTCTTTAATTTCTTCATCGATTTTCATTAAACTCTCCCCTTGGCTCCAGTACAGAGTGAACTCCTCATGTGAAACACTAAAACCGGAGGTAGGGAGGGCGGGGAGTGAAAGGAAGCTCTGTTGAAAGCAAGGTGGTCTCTGGTCTCCGGGCTGGAGAAAGCAGTTCCTGGGACGCTTGGAGGTTGTGCCTGAGACAAGAGCGGATGGAACTAGGACCGTGCGAACGCCCCAACCCGTCACACAGCAGGCCTGGAGATGGACGGGGGTGTCTGGCGACCTGTTGAGACCCACAGCCCCACAGCGAGGTCTGTGTGTGGTTTAATGTGGGGGGAGGGGGTAGCTGCCCTTCAGAGATGCACTTCCCCAGGCCCAGCCCCGTTTCTCACTGCCAGTGAATTAACTGAGCGTCATTGAGGAGGCCAGGCCAGGAAATCAGCGGGAGGCTGGGGCTTTGACACTATCTAGTTAGGGCACAAGATGTGCCTGGTGGGGGAGTGGGGGCTGGCGAGAGCCCCTGGGCACCCCACGGCCCACCCCGTCCCTGGACGTCACCTTTCACCCTGAACACTGACAACAGCCGCCTCAGCGGCACCTCCGGAACCAGCACTGGGCGGCCCGGGTCTCTGAGGGGTATTGGCAGGGCCCCGGCAAGGGAGGGGGTCAGAGGCCCTTCCTGGGTGTCTAGAACGAACCTCCCACAGCTGCAGAAGCAGCCTCATGTGGGGGAGAGCGCAGGCATGGGCCTCACGACACGGGATGGGAGTCCTGTCCGCAGCCTGGGCCCAGCCTGGCTGGCTCTGGCTCCGCGGAGCTGGGATTACATCACTGCCCGGCCAGGTGTCAGCCCTGTGTTCTTGAGCAAGTTGCTTGGTTCTCAGAGTCTCCCCTTCTTCCAACTGCACCCAGGGGTTCACAAGGGACACAATGAAAGGAGGGGCTTCGCGAAGCGCTTGCCCAAAGCCTGTGTTTCATAGGTGCTAGCTGCTGTCGTTTTCAGTGGTCATGATACCCTGATGGCCTGATAGAACAGGATCCAGCTCACTTCCTGCAGAGAGCCAGACAGAAAACATGTCTGACTTCGCAGGCCGCATGCATGGCCTCTTCGGTCACTCAAAAGCCAACAGAGACAGCACCTACACCGAGGATCACAGCTGTGCTCCCATAAATCTTCACGACTCAAAAAAATGTGAATGTCACATCATTGCCATGTGACACAAAATGTTATTCTTCTCATTTTTTTCCCCCCACCATAAATGATAGAACATACATTCTTAGCTCCGAGGTCACACGTATAACAGCAAAAGAGGTAGCAGGCTGACTATGGCCCACGTCTGTCACCGGCCACCGCCTGCCCTGGAATGTGAGTTCTAGGGCTTTTGTCTGCTTGGTTCACTGCTATTCTCCCAGCACCTAACACGGGGCCTGGCAAATAGCAGACAGTCAATAAATATCTGCCGAATATTCATGAGGAGCTGTGCGATTTGTGTAAGTCACTTAACCTCTCTGGGCCTGGGTTTCTTCATCTGTACCATGGGGATGTCTGCACACTGAGGCCAGCATCCCAGGAAAGGAGAAGGCCCCTTGGCAAGCTCTGCAGCGGCTGCTGTACAATGTAGTTGCTGTTTCTGACCACACGGGGGCTCTTCTCAAGGAACTTTCTCCCCTTTATGACCCTCCTGAAGCATCTGCTCTCTGCCAGGCACCCAGGGGGAATGAGAGTTGCCTGTGTATGGAAAGAAATCAGACCTGGAGAGAGGAACACCCAGGTAGGGATACCTTCTCCTGTGCCAACTGGCCCGGCCAGCCTGGCTCGGTTGGGTTGAGCATCCACCTATGAACCAGCAGATCACAGTTGTGGGCTTGACCCCCCAGAGGGGGAGAGCAGGAGGCAGGGGATGGATGATTCCCCCTCATCACAGATGTTTCTATTGCTCTCTCTCTCTCTCTCCCTTTCTCTCTGAAATCAATAAAAATATATATATTTTTAAATTGCCTCCAGCTTCCAGCCTTCTGGTAAAGGTTTTCCACTCTAAACAAAAAGCCCTGCTGTTTTTTTCCCCCCCAGATTGAGCATTTCCTGCTGCTTTTCAAACTCTCTATAGCCAAGAAATCGGAGCACTTAGGATGCTAGTCTGTCCTATTTTCTCCTCTTATCCTGCCAGCCAGCATGAAAGAAGATGAGAATACCCCATGGGCCATTTTACCACTGCCCAAGGGAAGACTTTACAAAATAAAACAGAGGACTACTCAGCACACGAAGCCGGAGACTCCTGCTGTGTTGATTCCATGGATGCTGTCTGTCTGTCTCTCTCACCACCGCTGCCTACTCCATTCAGGCCATCTCAGCAAGCACACACATACCAAGGCTTCCAACCCCACAGGAAGGGGCACTCTGCCCAGAGGGCTGGCACTCGCTTCCCCACCACATGGCTGTGTGGGCGCCAACGAATCCCTTCCCCATTCTGAGCCACATTCTGAGCCACAGCATTCTCATCTCTACAAGGAGCAGAGTCCCCATCTGCCCTCCAGCTCAGCGAAGAGCGTCTCCGAGCCCCTGGTGTTGTGGGACCCTGCCCCACCATCTGAGTCCATTGGGCAAGAAGCAGGACGATCTGTCCAGGAGTCCGGACCAAACTTCAGAAGCTGGAGGAGAATGAACCAGACTGCGGGACCCAACGTAGATAAAGGAAAGCAGTGTGCTTGCCCATCCCCATTTAGACCAGTCACGGAACAGACTCAACATAACTGCCCCCAACCCTGCAAGCAGCACAATTGTCACCAGGACATCACCAGGCCTTTCTACTTCTCTTCCATAAACATGTTCCATAAACATCTTTCCTTGAAAGCAGCCCCCTCTCCCCTCCTGGCTAAAGTCCCTGAGGACCTTTCTGCAGGCTCAGACCCACTCAGGTCCCCGTGGAGGAGCCGCCCAGCTTTCCAAACTGGGGTGAGTGCAATGGCCCAAAATGGTCACGTTGCCTGGGTTTGTCTCTAACCCCACCGAACCCTGTGCCTTGTGGACCTGGCATAGGCGTGGACTTGGGCTTCACTTTCTCTTACCCAAACTGTCCAGTCTCTAGTTTTGGTGGCGTCGCACCTGCTTATCAAGGCACCTCGTACCCACCAGGCTCTTGCCCATTCTATCCCCTGAGGAGCTGGATCCTCTTCTCCTTGGGTCCTGCCCTGAGTGAAGAACCAATCCCCTGACCTTGGACACCACTCCCACCCAACGTGCTGCCTCCAGTTCTGTTCCACCCACGGACTCTGTTACGCTCCACCCAGGAAGTGCCCAGTGCCCCTTTGGAGCCTGCCTTTCCTGGTCCAGCTCCTCAGTCCCTGTTCCCTTCACCTCTTCATCATCTCCCACGGCCAAGATCCCAGCCCCATCTGAAGGATGCCTCAGGAAAGGAGGGACTCGGGGACTTGCTCCAGGAAGAGGCCCAGGTGGCCACCAGGAGGTCCTTTCTCCTCCCATCTACCCACTTGGGATCTCAGGCTCTGCCCAGCCAGCTGCACTCTTACCTTCTCCAGCTGGTGGACACCCTCCTCCACGCAGCAGATGGAGGCCAGCGTGCGGAGCGCCTGGGGGTACAAACACCGGAAACTGTCCTGCCGGCAGACCTTGAAGAGTGCTACGACCCCACCCTCCTGCCAAGAGAAGAAAATGGCACATGACCTTACCGTGTGACCTTTCTGGGGATGACTCGAAAATAAATGACCCCTCTCCTCACTCGGCAGGAATGTTTAGAGTCTGTAGGGTGGCAGAAGATGGCACCCCAACATATGCCACTTTGGCATAGGATTATTTTGAACTGAAGACATTGAGAAAAAGCAGATACAATATATTATTTTGAACGGGAGACATTGAGAAAAAGCAGATACAATATTGTATCTGCTTTTTCTCAATGTCTCCCGTTCAAAATAATATTATACACACACACACACACTCACACACACACACACACACACACACATATCTCTGCAGGCCTTCTATTTGCCCAAAAACAGAACATACACTGAGTGGCCAGATTATTGTTATCTCTAAATGCATAATAATCTGGCCACTCAGAGTATATCCTATATAATAAAAAACTAATATGCAAATTATCCCCTCAACCAGGAGTTCAACCAGCAGGTAGGCCAGACAACTGCTCATGTTTCCTCCCCCTGGCCAGGCTGGCCGGACCTCACCCATGCACAAATTCATGCACCAGGCCTTTAATATCTATAAATATAAGTAAATATAAATATAAATATTAACATAAACATAAGTATACATTAAGTGGCCAGGTTATTATGCATTCAGAGATCATAGTAAGCCGGCCACTTAGTATACATTTATTAAATTATCTCCCTTCTCCTCTCTATAGGAAGGACAAAGTTAATCACCAGAGATAACTTTCGGCCTTTATCAGCCTGGAAAGGCATCAGAGGAATCTACACAACAAACTTTCCCAGCAGCCTTTATCTACAATTGGTTCCCCAGATATTTGCCTTCCCACAGTTTGCTACCCCAGAGACTCAAGGTTCTTTTTCTTTGTCTTGTCACTTCTTTAAAATTACATTATTCCTTTGCTAAGATTCCAGTTCTAACCAACTCTGAGTTAATCATCTCTGAGCGCTCCCATGGGTATGAGCTAATAAAATGCTATATGTTTTTCTCTTGTTAATCTGTCTTTTTTTCAGCCCCTTTCACAGGGCACCAGCCAGAGAACCTCAGAAGGTGGTAGATAAAATAATTTTCTCCTCTGCACACATGCACATGCATGCACACTCCCATGCTCACATGCATGCCGCGGTAAAATGCTAGCTCCAAAAACAATGTCGCCCTTGATAGTCTAAACTGGAGGTGGGAGTCCCCAAATGCTCAAAGGCAGGCATGTTTGCTAGGACCAGGCTCAACTCCACTCAACACTCCTCCCAGGTACCTGGTCACTCTCCCTATGGGCAAGCCTGCCGTCAGTCACCTGACATAGCTTCTAGAAATAAGTCTGAAGCAGGTAGAGGGAGCTGAAGCCGAGAGGCCCACTGCTGGTTCTTGCCCTGCTACAAACACTGATTACTTCTCAGGTCTTTCCAACCACAACAGGCAGAAAAGGAGTTTTATGCCCTGGCCAGTTTGGTTCAGTGGATAGAGCATCAGCCTACAGACTGAAGGGTCCCAGTTTTTATTCCAGTCCTGGGTAAAGGTACACACACACACATACACACAGACATAGAAAAAGAAGAAGGAAGAGAAGGAGGAGGAGGAGAAGAAGGAGGAGGAAGAGGAGGAGGAGGAGGAGAAGGAGGGGAAGGAGGAGGAGGAGGAAGAAGAGAAGAAAGAAAAGGGGTTTTATTTATATTAGTACTAGAGTTTATTCCTATTTTATAACGAAACAACTAAAGTCCAGATGGGTGGAATAATTCACATTATCCTTGTTTTAACTCCTTCACTCCCGTTCATAAAAGGAAAAAAAACAACAACAACCTTTAGGACCCATCAGCCGGCTCCTGAGATGAGCCTGTGCTTTTCATTTTGTGGGAGCTGCTCACGCAAACACCTTAAACTTGTGAAGACTTCCCACACAGCCTCATCGAAATGAGTCATCGCACATCATCCCTCCCCGGCACATCATAAAGACAGGCTCCGGGCCCTTTCCATTCTCAGAGTTTATGGCTTATCACTGCAGGGACCAAGACGAAAGTGTTTCACTGCGGGGGAGTTTATAAATGCTGGCATTTCAGAATCAGCTCACAGTGATTCTTAACTTTTCTATTCCTACTTCCTTCTGAGGTAGTTCAAGGGCATATCTTAGGACCAGTACATTCATTCAAGCAGCCCAAAAAATATGAATGGTTTATTATGTGCCAGACTCTATGCTGGGCACTGAGCACACAGCCTCGGTCCCTGTCCACACTGAGCTCATGGTCTGGTGGACGATGAGACAGGGGAAGGCAGATCATATTAAAGGCGGGAAGAAGCCTGGGTAAAGGTCCAGTGACATGGGGGGGGGGGGATCAAGGTAAAGAGGCACGGAGCCAGCTCTCTTGTCCTAATCTGAGGTCAAAGTGAAGAACTCTGATTCCAGATGCACAGCCTCACTCTGATGAAAACCTACGCTGGTATAGAACAAGTACCCCCTCTAAGTCCGTACTCCACATCCCCCCTCCCTGCCTTCCTGCCTTCCCACAGTTCCTGGGTCAGCTAATGAAGGGTCCACTTAAAGGTCTCACTCAGAGAGCCACTGAAGTAAAAACAAATTATCCTTTAAAGTGGGAAGAAACAGTCAGCCCTGCTGGTCATTAATGACCTCCCTTCAGTGTGTGTGTGTGTGTGTGTGTGTGTGTGTGTGTGTGTGTGTCTGTGTGTGTGATTGCAGAGGTATGTGCAATTATATATGTCTGTATTTATTCTTAATCATATATATTATATAAATATTATTTTTATATACATAACTAGAGGCCCCATGCACAAAATTTGTGCACAGGGGTGGGGGGTGTCTTTCAGCCCAGCCTGTTCTCTCTCCAATCTGGGACCCCTTGAGGGATGTCCAACTGCCCGTTTAGGCCTGATTCTAGGATTTATTGGGCCTAAATGGGCAGTCGGACATTGCTCTCACAATCCAGGACTGCTGGCTCCCAATTGCTCACCTGCCTGCCTTCCTGATTGCCCCTAACCACCTCTGCCTGCCAGCCTGATCACCCTCTAACCACTCCCCTGCCAGCCTGATTGATGTCTAACTGCTCCCCTGCCAGTCTGTTTACCCCTAACTGCCCTCCCCTATAGGTCTGGTCACCCCTAACTGCCCTCCCCTGCAAGCCTGGGTCCCCCCAACTGTCCTTCCCTGCAGGCCCAGTCACCCCCAACTACCCTCCCTTGCAAGTCTGGTCCCTGCCTAAACTGCCCTCCCCTGCTGGCCATCTTACGGTGGACATCTTGTGTCCACATGGGGGCAGATTCTTTTGACCACATGGGGGCAGTCATCTTGTGTGTTGGAGTGATGGTCAATCTGCATATTACTCTTTTATTAGACAGGATAGATGCCTGGTGCAGGGCCAGCTGGTTTGTCCTGAAGAATGTCCTGGATCAGGGTGGGTGTTCCCTTGGGGCATGGGTTGGGTGGCCCGGGTGAGGGGCCTGTGGTGGTTTTCAGGCCGGTCACACTCTCCAGTGACCCAAGCAGAGGCCATGGTATCTGGGACTTATTTATCTTCTATAAAGATAAATAACCTGGAGCAGAACCAAGCCTTCTGCTCACTCAGCCATTGCAACTTCGTTGCCTTAAGCAGAGGCCTTGGTGGCCAGGCTTTGCAGAAAGCTTGGCTTCCTCCATCACCAGGGACAGCCCAAGCCTCCCTCCTTCTATCTCTGTGGCCGTAGCCATCTTGGTTTGGTTAATTTGCATACTTGCTCTGATTGGCTGGTGTGCGTGGTTTGTGGGCATGGCTTGTGGGTGTAGTGGAGGTACATATTACTCTTTTATTAGATAGGATAGATAGTTTGCATATTACTCTTTTATTAGATAGGATAGAGATAGATGATTAATAGGTAGATAGATAGATAATTATAGATAAATTATAATAGACTAGAGGCCCACTGCACAAAATTCAAGTGGAATTGGAGGGTGCCCCTCAGCCCAGCCTGCACCCTCTCCAATCTGGGACCTCTCAGGGGATGTCCAACCAGACATTTTCTAGACATCTGACTTCCTTCCAGACAAAGCCACAGTGGTGGGGGTAAAGCAGAGGCAGTTAGGGGCAATCAGGCTGGCAGGGGTGATCAGGCCATCAGGGGAGTAAGCAGTTAGAGGGTGATCAGGTTGCCAGGGGAGGGCAGTTGGGAGCAATCAGGCCATCAGGGGAGGGCAGTTGAAGGCAATCAGGCTGGTCGGGGAGGGCAGTTGGGGGTGATCAGGCCAGCAGAGGTGGTTAGGGGCAATCAGGCAGGCAGGCAGAAATAGGGATGATCAGGCAGGCAGGCAGGCAGAGGCTGTTAGGGTCAATCAGGCTAGTAGGCAGGCTATGGTTAGGAGCCAGAGGTACTAGATTGTGAGAGGATCTAACAGTCAGACATCCTTCTCACAATCCAGGATTACTGGCTCCTAACCACTCACCTGCCTACCAGCCTGATCACCCCTAACCACCTCTGCCAGCCTGATCACCCAATTGCCCTCCCCTGATGGCCTGGGCACCCCCCTTCCACTTCCAGCCTGATCGCCCCTAACTGCCTCTGCCTCACCCCCGCCACAGTGGCTTTGTCTGGAAGGAAGTCAGATGTCTGGACGATGTCCAGTCGACCGGTCTAATTAGCATATTACCCTTTTATTAGTATAGATAAATGGACAGATTGTCATACATTAGATAAATGATAGATTGATTGGTAATCATGCATGAGATAAATAAAAGATTATAGATAGATAGATGATAGATAAATAAATAGATAGGTGATAGATAGATAGATAGATAGATAGATAGATAGATAGATAGATAGCTGTAGATCATTTATATCTGGAATAGCCAATGAATAAATGGTGCCAAAGAATGCAGGCCAAAAGCCAGGATCAATGCGGCCACCTTATTTTGGCTCAGGAAGCACTGAGCCCAGCATATATTTAAGCCTCTGTTCTCATTTGCATTTGCTTCTCATTACATCCTTTCCCAGGCCTGTGAGAAAGAAAAAAAATATGGCCTTCTTAGCATTTTTAGTTACTAGGAGAGGAAGGGGGGCAATTCTGAACCCAAACTGAGGGGATTCTTCAAATCCTGGTTCTGCTGCTGGTTAACTTTGGCCAAAAAAATGGGGTCATGATACAGCTTCATGATGGAGTTTTTGGGGGCAGTCCATGAGTTCATGTAAATGAAAGGGCCTAGCACCCAGTTCTGGACAGCTGGATGACAGCAGGCTATGGGACGGATCCTGGTTGGAAGGGTGTTTCTTAACCTCATGAAAGGTGGTGTCTCAAATGCTGGAATATGTGGGAGGTGAGGAGGAATGAGACAGTGAGCAAGTGAGATGAATTAGTGGAAGGGACCAGCCTGAAGTGCCCGCCGAGGACCCAAGAGCAGCACTCATCTTCACGTGGAGCCAGGAATCGCTGGAGTTAGCAGAATCACACTGTTGGCTGGAGCTTATTTAATTTTATAGAAAGCTCCGGGCTCAGAGCCCAGTTGTATATAGTATGCATTATTCAGACAGACTTGGGATAAGCTACCAAAGTTATGGGGTGTGTAGACTGGTGGTGGGAAGAATAAAGGAGTTGGGGTGCAGGATAATCTTGACAGAGCACAGTGGAGTTTTCTGTGCTTTGAACTCAGGAAGGGATGGGGAAGACTGGGTTTGCTCCATGGCCTGCAGAGGAACCCAAGAAGCTGAGATGATGGACCTCAGACAGGCTCCGAGAGGCAACTCAGATGGATGGAAAACCCAAAGACAGATCACACTGGGCCACAAAGATGTGGGTGGAGAAGTCCAGTGGGGGAGCTGCCCCACAGTTGTTGCAATTTAGGGCACATCTCCTGAACATGGACAGTGAAGTGCTGTAAAGGGTATACCAGATAGTCAACTGCTCCAGGTACTCAACCACTGTGAGTCTTATATCCCTTTTTTTGTAAAACAGGGTCACTAGCCCTACTCAGTTTGCTTCTGTAGATAGAGCATCCACCTGAAGACTGAAGGGTCCTGGGTGGGATTCTGATCAAGAGCACACCCCTGAGTTTTGGCTTCATCCCCAGTAGAGGAGATGCAGGAGGCAGCCAATCAATGATTCTCTCTCATCATTAATGTTTCTATCTCTTTCTCACTCTTCTTTCTCTCTGAAATCAATTTTTTTATGTTTTTTTTTAAAAAAAACAGGGTCACTGATACCCATCTCAGAAGTATGTGTGTAGATAAGA
Source organism: Lasiurus cinereus (assembly GCA_011751065.1). NCBI lineage: Eukaryota > Metazoa > Chordata > Mammalia > Chiroptera > Vespertilionidae > Lasiurus > Lasiurus cinereus. The sequence goes on from JAAGEH010000135.1 coordinate 2,409,240, forward strand.
TATAACATGTGGATAGAGCCCTCACTCAAAGACCCATCCAAATCTTTAAACAACTACTGGTCATAGCTCTTGAAAGCCCAGGGCTGGTGTTGGGATTGTGAGTCGTTAAATAGTTGAGGAGTAGGTCCTGGCAAAGGCCTTTCCCCATTGCTTTCTTAACACAGAAAATATTTGGGATGGATATTTAACCAAAGTTCTGGTTCCCAGAGAAGATTAAGGCCATCTTCAGCCTATATCCCTCTCTGCTTCTGAAAGTGGAATACAAATGTAGGCAGTAGGGGCCATCTGCAGTGCATGGAGACAGCTCAGAGGGCCCAGGCCCTAAAACAGAATAAGAGCTCTGGCCAACTTTCCTTCTCAGAAAAATGTTAAGGCCTGTTCTTTCCAAAGTGTAAAAACATTTCAGGCTCTAGCCAGTTTTGCTCAGTAGTCAGAACGCTGTCCTGAGGACAGAAGGGTCACGGGTTCAATTCCAGTCAAGAGCATGTATGTTGCCTGTAAGCTTAATCCCTAGTCCTGGTCAAGGCACTGTGGAAGGCAACCAATCAATGTGTCTCTCTCACGCCTATGTTTCCCTCTGTATGTCTCGCCCCCTCCCTTCCACTCTCTCAAAAAAATAAATGGGGAAAATTAATAGCAACAAAAAAACATTTCAGGCCCCACAGAGCCATTCAGAAGAGTTCCTTGTCGATTTCACACCTCCAAACCATACCTGAAACTCAAACTCAGCCAATATTTGTAACTCATTTTGAAGGAGAAAATAGTTCTCGTTCTAAAAGAGAGTCAGCTAAGTTCTGTTTGAAGTTAATCATTAAACTGCCATTGAGTCAATTCCAACCCCAATTCCATTCCCCACAGCAATAAGCATTGAGCAGACCTCTGCAGAGTCAACAATCAAGCTGAGTGACTGGGTCACAGAATCCTTGGAGAGGATACGACCTCATGCTACCCTCACTGTGCCCTTTGCCCATCAACACCACAAGCTTTCCAAGTCAAAACATGCCCAAAGCACTCTCTAAGTGATGATCCTCAACCCAAGAGGCACCTTAGAGCCATGCAGAATGCAAAAATATTCACCACAGATTCTATTCTGGGCCAATTAAGTCTGAACCAGAACATTCTTAACGCTCCTCAGTGATTCTAATGTGTAGAGTTGAGAACTTCTGAGTCACGCTTTGCTCCAAGAATCTGAAAGACCAAAGACTGAACCAGAAGTCACCATTGTGGGTTCTAGGACCATGAACTCTAAAGTAAAGAGACTTGGGTTCGAATTCTGACTTCACTCTTTATCACTTGTAAGACTCTGACTGAGCAAATCCCTCAAATCATTTCTTCAACTAGAAATGGAAACAACATGACACCTACTTCAGAGGATGCTTTGTGATTTAAAAAAAAAAATGTGCAAGGCATTCAGTGCAAATGTCAGCTATGGCTGCTATATAGAATTTACTGCTCCCTGACCAGGGTTCATAAGCATTTATCCTACTCTTCCAGATTTCCTCAAGGGCTTAGATCAATGAATCTGAGAGTCTGGCCATGCCTCAGAGTCACCCACAGACCTAATTAGATGCCCAGTCTTACCCCAGGACCTCAGTAAATATGGGTTGGAGTAAAAGGATCTGTGTTTTCCAAAACTCCCTGGGAACCCCAGAGCTGGAGCATCTTCCTGTGACTGAAATCTTAAGCCTATTGAAGGGCATTACTTTTCTTCCAATGAGATCACTGCTTCTATCTCCAATGGGATGTCATTTCTCAAGCAGAAAAGTACAAATGAAGCAGGCCCTGGTGAGGTTCAAAGGTAACCCATTACCTATGTTTGCCCTACATAGGGCATGAGCATATTGATCATGAAGCTAATGAATTATAACTCCCATTGTAATTGCTGAAAACCACTGTCTTTTCAAGTGTGTCTTCCCCTTGTGGCTGCAGAGATTTCTGGGATCCAGCAGCAACCTGAGTTTGGGTTTGAGGTTTGGTGGGATATGTGGAGATGAAAAAAGAGGGTTAGTTTTTATAATAGGCACCACACATGAAGAAAGATGGTAGAAGGTCTGAGGGCACTGAGACATCAAGTAGGGAATGAATCAGCGGGGAAAGCCACTATTAAAGATGAAGACACCAATAGTGGGGAGGGGAGGTGTCTCTTTCAAGGTCACACAGCAAGCAAATGCTAGAGCCAGGACAACTTCCTGAGCCAGTTATTCCCCAAAACTAGCTTCCTTGCACTCTCCCCAGGCCTGTCAATTTTGGCCCCTAACCATGAACCTCACCTTAGCTATTATGCGGCACAAGGGAGCCCCCTCCTGGGTCAGGCTAAACAGGTTCCCTGTGGTGGATTCCGTGGTGTAGATATTGTCCGAGGCATCAATTTTTCTCACCAGTGCCTAAGAAAAGAAAGCAGAGGTTCACAGTTACTTACCCCATCTACCTTCTGTTCATCTTCCTTAATAAAGTATCAGTGGTTTCATACTCTTAAGAGCCCTCTAGAATCTATAATCCTGTCCCATCCACAGTCTATGGGGGTGATGAGGTTCTATCTTGGGGAAAGACATGAGCCAGCATGGAATCAGAGCTACATTTCAGAAAGATGGGATCATTTCAAACCCCTGGGACCTAGATGGCAAACATGCCCTGCTCTAAGTGATCAGGAAATAATGATGGTCTCAGCAAGTACCATTTTGTTGTGCTACTGACTCCTAAGAGAACAAAAAACATCAGTTAAATAAACCATCACATTTAAAACAGAGCTGCAGTAGTGACCAAAGAAGCTTCTTATTTTTGGACTACAGGACTGATGCATGAAGATTCATGCAAGAATGGGCCTTCCTTTCCCTGGCTGCAGGCACCGACTTCACTTGAGCCTAGAGCTGTCTTTCTGCCTTCCCATACTGTCCAGAGGCCCTGAGCGGCTGGGGTGGTGCAGGACACCCCCAGCAGCTCGGCACCTCTGTATGCAAATTAACCTGCCATCTTTGTTGGGTTAATTTGCATACTCACTCCTGATTGTTTGGTGGGTGTCATGAAGGTATGGTTAATTAGCATGTTACTCTTTTATTACATAGATGGCTATTAGCCAACAGAGAACCCCAGCTGGGTAAAGGGTTAAGTGAAAAGAAGCACTCTATAGTTGCTTAGTGGGGATAGGGGCTGGGGCACACTTGCACTGGGTCTCTAGCCAGGCCAAAATAGCAGCACTGGTCCTGTCCAAAAGTGGGTAAACTCAGTGAGGAATATCACACTGATCAAAGCTGAGGAATCCCAGGCTAGTGATAAGATGGCTAGGAACATTAAACATAGGACCCAGGGAGGCCTGGGAAGAAAAGAAATAGTAAATTATCAAGAAGGTAAGAACCTTATTCCTAGAAGAGTTATGTTATTTCTAAGTAAAACCTTTTCAGGTATCTTGAAACTACTTCATAATCATCCATTTGCTTTGAAGCACATTACTCATTTATAAATGATTCCTGCTTGTTAATTAATGCTAATTTCTTGAGGGTTTGTTTTTTTTCTGAGAGGTGTGGAGATGGAAATGGGGGAGAGCTGCCTTTGAGGGGTCTCATGCAAGAAAGCAAGCTCTTCAAAGAGGGGTGCTCTGAGCAGCCACTTTTGCACTTTCAGTTGCCGTGTTTATTTTAAAATATTAAATGGATTTATTGTTTTATTAGCTCTGCTTTATCGAAAAGATACTTGTTGAGATCTGAGTTCTAGTCCAGCTTGCCTTTTTTAACACACTATGTTGACCAGGAAGTGTGTGGATGGTAAAAGTGTGGATTTCAGAGCCAAACTGCCTGGGTTCAAACCTTGACTGCAACTTCTGTGTATGTGCCCTAGAGCAAGTAACTTAGCCTTATTTGCCTCAGTTTTGTCATCTGCAAAATGGTGGCAATAATAGTGTGTGTATCATGATTATGGTGATTATACCCATCTATTAAGGTTGTCAAGACATATGAAGAACTTTTAAAGGTACCTGGCACTGAGAAGCAAAATAAAAATATTTTTGTGATCTTGGGCAACTGAGATAAACTTTCTGGGCCTCAGTTTCCCCTTTTGTAATGTGATTGAAACTAAGGGGGTTTGAGGCTCCACATAAATGGCTCTCCCTCTTTTTCTTCTTTATTCAAACTCATAGGGTTCTTCACACTAAGATTAAGTGTGTATCTAATCAAATTACATAAATATTAAAATTATCCCCTAAGATTTGATAGATGCCTTTTGTAAGATATTCAACAAAAGGTAAAATTAATAACCAAGATTTGTCACTACAAATCTCTATAATGAGCCTATTTCTTAGAAGCCTCCCCTCTCGTTACCGTAAGCAGTTACATAAGTGATACTAATGCTCACAAGAAAATGCAGATGTCATATACAGGGTCCTATACCTAAATGATAATTACCTAATGTTCCTGATTAGTGTTTGCACTTGAAGCAAATTAGCATTACATTAAACAATCCAAACCCAATGTCTTTTGCAATCACCTGAGACTGTTAGACAATTTATGTCTAAGAATAATTTCTGTTAATGTCCATGTGCATATTACTGCAATTACCCACCAGCTATGTCACAGTGAACCAGCTCTCTGACCATGAAAAGCGTTCAGCATGATGTTCACAGGTGTACTAGTAAATGTGGAAAGACGTGAGTGCAAAGGCTCCTCTGAAGTCATCAAGGCCCAAAGTATCATAAAACGTCAGGGCTGGATGGGCCCTCACAAGAGTAGTCCAAACCTTATTACACAACTGAGGAAACTGAGACTCAGAAGTCTGGCATGTGTTACATAGTGAAGCTGGATCTTAACCATGTGAATTGGACTTCCTGTTTCCAAACATCAGTGACTCCTTCTCCTTCATTGTCAGTGGGACCTCAGCCAGACCAGTAGAGATGAAAGTATCCAGCCTCCATCCTGGCGTCCATAAGCATCTACAATGCTCTGCCTTCTGGTAGCCAGGGCTCCTGGTGCAGGGACAGAGGTGACAAGAGTCCCAGCTGTTGCCCCTCAGGATCTACCATCCTTGTTCCGGCCAAGGTCACACTTTCCCTGAGCTATGCCCAGCTGTGTCTAACTGCAGTGCAGGCCCATGACTGTAGGACAGGAGATTCCTCTAATACAGTGGTTCTTAACCTGTGGGTTGCGACCCCTTTGAGGGTCGAATGACACTTTCACAAGGGTCGCCTAAGACCATTGGAAAACACAGGTATTTACATTATAATTAATAACAATAGCAAAATTACAATTATGAAGTATAGTTGGGGGTCACCACAAAATGAGGAACTGTATTAAAGGGTTACAGCATTAGAAAGGTTGAGAACCACTGCTCTAATGGGTGACTTTAACTTTAAAATTCTGAGTCTCTTTCTACTCAATTCTTCCTTCTTCCTCTTTTTCAGTTGTCAAAACAGCAACGTGGTTTTCTATCCCCGCTCCTGCTTCCTCCTCTTTATCTGTCACAGGCATTTCTTATCAAATTCTATCTTGGTGTCAGCTTTAAACTCACAGTCTCTGAAGTCAATTTGTTTTACAAGAAATCAATGAGGAATTGGATATGCTTCAAAAATGTGCTTCACCCCATATCCTGAAAAGAGTGTTGAAAAAATAGAAACAAAATAAAGGAAAGAAACCAATTAGGTTGAATGACAGGTATATTTCCTTAAAAGATAGACTATGCAGATGTGAAACACAACAATGAGATATAAGCAAGAGACAGGAATAAGAAGGAATTAAAGGGATGCATGCAATTTAACTACCCTAAATAAGAAATCAGAAAAGGAAGATAGATTTTTTTTCATTATTTTTCAATCAGAAAGAGTGACTGCAGCTCAGTGATATTTATCAAGAGAGGTAAACTTTCAAACAACTGCCTAAAATGAGTTTCTAAGAAGGAGACAGGAAAATATGAGGTGGCCTCTTCCTAGAGCTTCAGGTGGAGAATCCACAGTTGGGCATGGTGAGGGCAGCCCAGCTATGCACAAGGACTACATAAATGTGGGCTGTTTGGAGAGGAGACAGTATGTTAAAGATAGTCACAAATGCTTTGCTATTCCTCCCAGAAAGATGTAGGTTTTAATTTCCCTCCTTTGGAATCTGAAATTAACAGAAGCCAGCACTTGGCAGAAACGATGTTCTAGGATGTCTAAGACTAGGTCATAAGAAGTCTTGAAGCTGCCACTCAGACTCTTTGGGATATTCTTGTCAGAGTCCTGAGTTATCATGTAGGAAGTGTGATAACCCTGAGGCTGCCATGCTGGAGAAGCCATGTGTAGGATCCCTGATCAATACTCTCAGTTGAGATGCACTTTCCAGTCATTCCCTCCAAAAGAACACACACAAGAGGATGCTTTCTAAGATTCTGTAAACCGTTTGCCAGCCGAATACCATCAAGTGGGCCCTGTTGATGCCTCATGGAACAGAAGAATCACTCAGCCAAGCCTGGACCAAATTCTTGACCCTTAAAATTATAAGATAGAATAAAAATGATTGCTGTTGGGCATTAATGGAGCTCTGGAGCACAGAAAAAGAATCAGAGATCAGCATGAAATATTCAAAGGGTAAATTTCCAGGTAAAATGTTTTGAATATGTGGCTATAGTATTGTCTCTGTCCTAAGAGAACATATTGAAGAAATCTGTAAGTTAGGACTCTGAGGAAAGACACAGAAAGCTTGGACATACTTAGTAGGAGACAGACAAAATAGTAATTCTATCCAGGCTCAGATTAGCTTTTGGTTTGATAGAGAAATATCTCCTGGATGAAAATATCCAATTGAGGGAGGCAAACATAGATAAGATCTCTTAAAACTAGAGGTTTGGGTCAGACTTAGACCTTAATTTATTTCATTGCTCTCAATAAGGCACATCCCCAAATCTAAAAGAATGTTTTGGAAAAACAAAAACAAACCAAAAAGAAAAAAATGTGCTGGAAAAGGAAGAGAAGTCAAAGCGGGAAAGCCGATCAGATCCAGCAACTGGTGCTCATTCTATGAATTAGAGATTGCAACAAACTCACCTGAGATGCATGAGGGCAAACTTAGAAATTCAGCTGAGTTTCCCTGAAAACAGGAGGGGAGTAACAGAAAGCAAGGGAACGCTGGAGGCAGGATTTATTACTGCACACACACAAAAATATGTAGCAGAAAGAAATGCTACTCAATATTCAAAAGAGATGGAAAGACAGTGCTCTGAGAATCACATGACCAAGGGACTCACTAGGTGCATAAAGGCCAGATGTCCCTTGAAGATTGCTCAAGGCCTAAGCAATTCTCCAGCTGGGGGCAGGACCAGCAGCCATCATGACAAGGAACCAGAGCACTTGTGCATCCTAGTTAAGTTTTTTTTTTTTTTCATTAAGCCCTAAAAGAATTGTAAAATATATATATGAGCCCTTACACATTTTTTATTTGACAGGGAAATTTTTTATCATATATTTAAAAAAACAAAGTAGAGAAGGAGGTAACAAATTGTAAATATTGACATAACACATAACCATTGTATTGCTCTTACAGATGTATTCAATGAAATCTGAATACCAAAACAACTTGAGGCCATCATCATCCACTTAAAAATTCATGAATAATTTCTTCAACATTTAAACAATTTGCATTTTCTTTTCATACTTTTATTTCCATCCCACTTCTCCCTCAGAATTTTATATTTATGTCATACATCTAAATATTAAAGTGTTTTATTGCTCACCCTTATCGTACTTAACATTGAAATTTTATTTTATTTCCTCTGATTCTAAGGCAATAAGTGTTTAAAAATAGTCTCTTCTTGGTTGCATTAGCATTACAGTTATCATCAGTACTAAGGGTCAAAACAAGATAGACTATAAGTTGAATAAATAATTATAAATCATAAAGATTAAAATATTAATAATAAGTAGATCTCTTAGTAAGATGAATGAGGTGTTTGGTGTTTTGTTGGGTTTTTTTGAGAGGGAGGGAGAGAAGAAAGGAGAGGGATAGAGAGAGAGAAATATCGATAAGAGAAATAACGATGCTTCCTACTGCACACCCCACACTGGGGACCAAATCCACAACCCAGGCATGTACCCTGACCAGAAATGGAACTGGTAACCTCTTTTTCATGTGTCTAAGCTCAATTACTGAGGCACACCACCCTGGCCAGTCTTTTTTATTCTCTTAAGACTTTCTAAGTTACCCACATATCCATGATTGAATATTGACTTAGTGTTATATTTTTAGATGTAAACCCTGAAAAAGCTTGTTCCCATAAATCTATAGAGAGGGATGGGAGTTATATAGCTAAGTTGGGTAGCCAAGTTGGATAGCCAAGTTACTCAGTCCTTTGAGCACATTCTGAGTTATGTAATCACATAGTGATCTATCATCAAACAGTATTTTTAATGATCTGCCAGCTGATAACTCCTTTAAATTGGTCCTCCTTTACAGTGGTAAAAGCAAAGAATTGGAAACCATTTGATTTGCAAAAGCATTTGTTAACCAGTCATTACAGATATCCATTCACTATTTCAATTTCTGGGAAAAATTCCAAAAAGTACTTCACCAAGGCTTATCAAGGAACTATTAATTATACCCACTGCTCTTTCACTAAGAGACTCTTGGGTTATCCAAATTATTCCAAAAGAATTAGGAAACCCAAAATATTATTAATATCACTGCCAATACAACTTTTTATAAAATATTTTTGAATGTTTCAAATATGTTTTACCAAAACCTTGAAGCTATAGCTTTTGTTTATTTAATTTGTGGGAAATACCCACCCTGTAAACTAATTGGCAAAGACAGTTCTTTTAGTCAAGTCAATCAAACCAACTTAACTTTCTCTAATTAAGATCTAACTTCATTTTTAATTAAAAATATGTTGATATGTGTTTCAAAAGATGCTAAGAAAAACAACCCACCAACAATAATTAATTGAAATCATTCTCTAAGGTAAAATGCTAAAAACTGTCAATATTAAAATAATGTAGACCAAAAATAAATTTTTATTTATTCGTATATGTTATAAAGTAAAGATAAAACAATTTACTAATATTTTAATAATTCAACATAATATGCAAGCTAACACTGTAAATTCATTGTAAATCTAAAAATATGATAAAATGGCATTGTGTTCCTTCAGCAAATAGGTGTGTATATGTATTAAACTCTGTTGTTCATTTTACAGAACAATGAAATAAGATCTGAAAACAAATCAGAAAGTCTCTGATTATATTTAGTAGCTCTCAGGATCACACTTCATGTATTTAGAGAAGGAAAAAGATATTTACTGCTTAAACTAATTAGTTCAGCTGCTAAAAATTAATTTTCTCTTGTTAACAGGAAGTAGAATTACTATAAATATGTCATTAAATGTTTTGACAAAATAGGCTTTAACTGCATTCTTAAATGATGTGCACCAAAAATGAAAAAAATCATGTAAAACTTGTTCTGTAGATGCTAACCACTATAGCTTGAAAAATGTGGTTGTTCTAAAAAAAAATATCTCAATTACTTTGAAAAGAGTCAGTCTTATTAACCTTTAGAGCCTTTGAGTTTTCAAAGATACTTTTCTTTACAGTTAATGACACAGGATAAAATATAGCTGAAAAAAATTGTTTGTATTTAATTATGTTCTCAAAAAAAAAAAAAATCTAAGGGTTCTATGTGTTCTACCAGTGCTTTCTTTCCTTTGTCTAAGGAGAATGTCCCAGGTATCTGAATTCAGAAAAGACCCACACTGGGCAAAACACACAATTTCTAATGCCTTGCTCAACAGAAATATATGCAAAGCAATTCATGGAGGCTGAAGGGCTTTATGAATGAAGGTTCTTTGCTTGATCTCACCACTACCGTCCCAAGGTTTCTGCACAGCCAGGCAATGAGTTGTAAAGTTTGGGATAAGTGATGAGTAGGCCTTTCTTTTGGAAAGTAATAGGACACTATAAACTCTGTATAATATTGGGAGAATCATTTTAGGGAAGGAACAAATAAAATGGGAGATCTGGAAATTAATTTCCTTAACACTATATGTGCTTGCATTTCTCCAGGGAAATCTCGGGACCTTGGAGAACACAGTGCATTGGCGTGGTTTGAAGACCACTAGCCTAAGTCACTCCAAGAAGCCCAGATCAGCACAGCCTAAGGTAGCAGAAACACATCATTTAGAAGGGATCTAGGAAGTAAGAATGTTAAAAATGCTGGATAGGCCAGGATACAAATCAGCAAGTCCTTGGGAAGCAAATGCCTGACTTTGCAGGAAGATGAAAACTTACCAACACCCTCGAAGAGAAAGGATGCTCCCTCTCTCCCCCCATCAGGGAATGTATGTTGATATGTCCTTGTGGACTATGGACAAGTGAAATAAATTGACTGACAACCTTCTGCAGCTGCAACCAATACGTTGTCACAACCACCGTCTTCTCTCAGGTACAGAGAAGTATCTAGTACAGAGTGGAGTCTGAGATAACAAGGTTCCCCGAGTCCCTGCTCTAACAATTGAGGATTAGCCTGTTTTAATACTGCCAATGGAGGGGTAAAGCTGTGATAAGATTGTGTGTCCGATGTGTTTACTCTTGGGCCCTTTCACTGATGGTGGGGAAAGAAAAACGGAGAAGCTCTGATGGACCTCCCTCCCACTGCTGGAGAGATAGCCTGGACTGTCTGCTCAAGGAAATTCAACTTCCCCTCCCCTCTCACTCCCCCTTATAAACACAGATGAGACCCTCCTGGCTGAGATGAGCAAGAAAATTGAAAAGAATTATATTATTAACCTAAGAATTTGGTGCTTTGAATTACTCCTGAGGGTAAAGGGGTTCGGTTTTCTTTTTTCTTTTACTTTATTTTCTCCAAGGCATCTTTAAAATGAGATAGGAGACTATATTAATTTTTTTGGGCATCTTTCTCATCTGGCCATTATGTTTGGATTATCTTTGGGTTGCCATTTAATCACATTGCAGCCTCTAATTGCCGATTGATTGATTGATTTTTCTTGATTTCAGAGAGAAAGGGAGAGGGAGAGGAAAATAGAAACATCAATGACGAGAATCATTGATCAGCTGCCTCCTGCACACCCCCTACCAGGGATGGAACCCGCAACCTCAGCACGTGCCCTAACCGGAAATCGAACCATGACGTCCTGGTTCATTTGTCAGTGCTCAACCACTGAACAACACGGGCCAGGCTAATTACCTATTTTAGACAACAGAGCTGAGCTAAATCGGAGAGTGGAGAATAAAACAGAAAAGCAATTTTGAGCTTTTGCTGCAAAGCCTCCTTAAAGTTAATTTAATGATGGTAATATTGTTAGTCATTTCCGAGCCTGCTGGGAGCAAAGTCAAAATTGCCCACTGTGTTTCCAAAGAATCTGCAAAGGAGTAGGATTTGTTATTTGGTGAAATGGCTTCATAAAGGTAGGAAAGAATTGCTCTGCGGGCAGCTGACCTCCTTCTCTAAGGGGCACTGCCACATTCCGGCCTCAGCATGGCTTGGGGCTTAATCACAAGGAACAACAGCCTGTAATTATTAGAATCAAGAGTCTAGGTCAGTGGTCGGCAAACTCATTAGTCAACAGAGCAGCAAACCATGGCTCACGAGTCGCAATTTGCCGACCATTGGTCTATTGGATAAACTCAATGAGATAATAGCACAAAAACTGGGAAGTACTAAGGAGCAATACTTGGTTCCCACTTCTCCTTTCCCCTGATGGGATTTCAGCATCACCATCTGTTGGCTTCACTTCCTGCCTCTTCATGTCACCATGCTAAGAGGTTAGGGATGAGTTGAGTGAGTTTGGAAGAAGGAACTGAATATGTTCAGCTTGATGCCCACCCTTCTTCACTTAGAAAGTGTCCCTCTGGTTTGACTTTTGTTGCAGGATAGGTGTTTGTCCCTCAGGTGAGGCCCAAGGTTGTCCAGCTCTGCCTAGGCCCTGAAGGGGAAATTTGTGAGATAAAGTTTTAACAAGCTTACCTAGCCATAGAGCCAAAATACATTCCCCTTGCCTGGCTGGCATGGCTCAGCGGTTGAGTGTCAATCCAGGAACCAAGAGGTTACCAGTTCAATCCCTGGTCAGGGCACATGCCCCTGTTGTGGGCTTGATCCCCAAAGTGGAGCATGCTGGAGACAGCTGATCAATGATTCTCTCTCATCAATGATGTTTCTATCTATCTCTCCCTCTTCCTTCCTCTCTAAAATCATTTAAAAACATATATATTTTTAAAATTGCACTTCCCGTCAGTTTTATTAGCATCAATGTGCTAGTTTAAACTAAAAGGAAAAGCGATTAATGGAATGAAAAGATGAATAAATATAACAGCTTTCCACAGGAAACTGAGTCAGCGGTTCAATGGAGAGAGTCCTAGAAAGTCATCTTCAAATAGATTTTGTTAAGTCAAGTCTTTTCCCCTTACCTCCAGATGGCTAACCCTTTATTCCCAGATAGACTAGGCATCAATGCTCATTAATTTCCCACTTGTGAAAAATTTAAGGCTTAAATTTTTTCATGACCACTAAGTAGTTAAATTATTTTACTAATTAATTAGGTAATTAGGAGTTGTTTTTTTAGCAAAACTTGTTATTGGTTTCTAGTGAATAAGTTAGTTGACAAATTCAGAAGAATGCTACCCAATACTCATGTGTTATTTCATTTAAGCCTCACTGTAGAGGTGAGGTAACTGAGGATCAGAGAAATTAAGTAACTTGCCCAAATTTGCATATCCAGTAAGTAGCATGGCCAGGATTTGAAGCCTGATATGCCTCCAAATTCCATTCTCAGACAACCCTACAAGACCCGCATTCATAGAATCACATACTCTCAAGATTGGAAAAACCCTTGCAAGTCACTCAGCCTAACCTCCATCCCCTGCTGATGTCCTCCCAGGCATCCCTGCCTGTCTCAATGGTGGGGAGTTTCTAAGGTGGCCCCTTCCATTGTGAAGCAGCCTTATCCTATCCTGTTTCCCCAAAAGTAAGACATCCCCCAAAAATAAGACCTACTTCCAGTTTTGCCTCTCGCTGTGATATAAGGCATCCCCCCGAAAATAAGACCTCCCCAATAATAAGGCCTCCCCCAAACATAAGGCCTCCACGGAATATAAGGCCTCCGAAGCTACCGTAAGGTGTCTGACTCCTGATTTAAAGAGACCTCACACTGCCTGAACAGCTCCAGCTTTGCTGCGGCCAATCAGTGAACTGGTTTGTGATGACAATGACTACCATACCGTATACAAGTAATAGATTTTCTTTTTTGTTGTTCAACAATAAAGGTGTACCGTATTCTTCTTCATGGAAAAATAAGACATCCCCTGAAAATAAGATCTAGCACATATTTGGGAGCAAAAATTAATATGACACTGTCTTATTTTCGAGGAAACAGGGTATATAACAAAAGGGTAATATTCAAATTGGTCCTAATGGCAGAATGGCTGGTCATTATGATGCATATTGACCACCAGGAAGCAGATGCTCAATGCAGGAGATGCCCCTGGTGGTCAGTGTGGTCCCACAGAGGGAACTCTACTCAGCCATAAGCAAAGCTGATGTCTGTGAGTGCAATGGCAGTGGCAGGAGCCTCTCCCACCTCCTCAACAGCACTAAGGATGTCTGATTAATAACTTATCCAGTACCCCGAGGGAGGGAGCGGGCCTAAGACGTCAATTGGATATCCCCTGAGGGCTCCCGAGCTGACAGAGGGGTGTCTAACTGCCAGTTTAGGCCCAATACCCTGGGGAGTGGGCCTAAGCTGGCAGGTGGACATCCCCAAAGGGGTCTCAGACTGCAAGAGAGCATAGGCCAGGCTGAGGAACAACACCCCCCCTCACCAGCCCCCAAATGCACAAATTTTTGTGCACCAGGCCTCTAGTTGCTTCATAAACTTTTCACATAGAAGGTCTTGTAAATTCACTCCACTGGCTTGAGGTCCTTCTTTCCTTTCAAAGCACAGAACTTTAAAGGTAGCAGAGTGCCCATCGTTAGAGTAAACATCCCCTGCTCCTCCGCCTATTTTCCATGTATGTTGATCATCAGCCTGACCCTATCCTTCCAGGAACCTCTGAGCACAATCATTGCCAGTGACACATCTGGAGTCTGGTAACATTCTGGGATGGACCAGGCCAGTGCCGAGTAGTGCTAGATTATCACTGCCCTTTCTGTCAGTACTGTGGGGTGGGGAAGTGGGAAGAGCATTGTTCCTCTGTTCAAGAGTCTGTGTGGCTCCCTGATGCAAAAAAAAAAAAAAAGTATATCCCAAATGGTATTTTTTAAAGCACCAGGACCCCAGTATAAGTGAATAGGTGTTTTTTAAGAATAAAAAAGCCGAAACTGGTTTGGCTCAGTGGATAGAGCGCTGGCCTGCACACTGAAGGGTCCCTGGTTTGATTCCGGTCAAGGGCATGTACATTGGTTCCGGGCACATCCCCATTGGGGGGCATGCAGGAGACAGCTGATCAATGTCTCTCTCTCATCGATGTTTCTGACTTTCTATCTCTCTCCCTTCCTCTCTGTAAAAAAATCAATAAAATATATTTTAAAAAAAGAAAAACCAATAAAATATATTTTTTAAAAAAAGAATAAAAAAAGATCTGTGATATTGGAATATACTGCTTATCATTTGTTCATTAGTAAATATTTTTTAAATATATATACATATATATTTAATTTCAGAGAGGGAGAGGGACAGAGAGATAGAAACATCAATGATGAGAGAGAGATATTGATCAGCTGCCTCCTTCATGCCCCTCACTGGGGATGGAACCCAAAACCCAGGCATATGCCCTGACCTGGAATCAAACCATGACCTCCTGGTTCATAGGTCAATACTCAACCACTAAGCTATGCTAGCTGGGCAGTAAATCTTTATTGACTGCCTACTTACTGTATGCCAGGTACTATTCTAGTCACTAGATATATATCCATGAACAAAACACACCAAAATCCCTGTCTATGAAATACTATGAATGCGTGAAGACCTTTTAGAAGAAATTAAATACAAAGCCCAAAGGGCCCAAGTAGGCTTTTGCAACCCAGGGAGCCTTTCCCAGGATTCTGTGACTTAGAGCATCAAAAAGACACCCTCCCCTTTGCCCCTGGGTATAAGAGCTGATGGCTGCTTCCAAACCCAGCTGGCTTCCGTTTCCAATCCCATGTTACTCTTCCATTTCAGCCCTTTTCATTGAACCTGGCACTTTTAGGCAAGAGAACACAAAAATGGCATAAACAGCATCGGCGGCCTGTGAGCCCCTGATCAAACATTCCTCCAGGCCCCCCTCCCCCACCCCACTAACTTCAAGATCCTCACTCATCACTCCCCCATTTGGTCCTCGTGTTCCGCTGGGTCCCTCTGGGACTTCAGGGTTCAGTTTGGGACACTGACCCCTGCTGTGACTGTCAGCATTTGCTCATCAGCTCTAAATGCCGGTTCCAGCACCCCAGCCTGGCCCTTTCTTCCTCTTGCCCCAGACTCTCAAGGCAGGATGAGTGGCCTTTGTCTTTCTGGGTCGGGAGGGTGAGGATGCGCGGGACCAGCCTTGCTGGCCAGCCGGTGAGCCAGGCCAGCAGGGCCTGTGCCCGTGCAGAACGAGCCAGTCACAGAAAAGAGACAAAGCTAAGTCCTGCCTCGGTAGAAGGGCTGAGCTTGGAGGAAAGCCGACATGGGGAGAGATGTGTTATTTGTGGAAGGCTTTTATTTGGTGGTGGGAAAAGAATGGCAAATATGTAACATGATCTTTCTGTAACTATAAATAACATGTAAATACCTTTTGGAATGAAAACCTTATGGAAGGCTTTTAAAATAGGAAAAGGCAAGAGAGAGAAATAACATGTACTTAACCCGTCCTATGTGCTAAGCGGTTTCCATATGTTGTTTGCTTAGTTCTCTCGCTTTCCTTCAGGGAAAGGGTTGCCCTTGATTTATTTGTTTGTTAAATATGGAACGCTTTGTGAATTCGCATGCCATCCTTGCACAGGGGCCATGCTAGTCGTCTCTGTATTGCTTCCATTTCCATATATGTGCTGCCGAAGCGAGCGTAGGGAGGCGTGTTGTAGATGAGGAAAATGAGGCTGAAGAGGCTCATGTGCCAAGGTCTCGTGGTGAACCACAGGTTGGCGATAGACCTTTGGGCTCCAGAAACCCTCACCCTTTCTGGAACCAAGCTTGAGTCTGCCTAGAGGCCGGACTGAACTATGTAACCTTTCTAGATTTCGTGTCTATTGCCAGGATTTGCAGAATCAGCTTGTTTTCTTCAGGTGCCTTAAGTCTTTCAGGATGATAAAAACCTAGTGTGCGCCCTGTGCACAGTAGTAACTCAGCAGAGAAGATCTAGGGTGGTGGGAGCAATTCTGAAAGTGCGATTGAGCCACGTCAGGTCCTGCCACTGCTGTGCTGTGTGTCCTCGGGTTAGCGTCTTCTCTCTCTGGGCTGCAGCGTTTACTTCTGGGAAATGCAGGGTTGAACTAACTGCTTGAGAAGGCTGCTCAGCCCTGACAGCCCTGTCTCTCCTGTGCTGGAGTTCCCATGAGTGGTCTAAGGAGGATGTCTTCCAAGAAAGGGGACTCAGAGCTTCCCCCAGCCTGACCCAGTTCCTTTGCCCACGCCTCCCCCTGCAGCCCAGCCTGCACTGACCTGCACCTCCCGGGTCAGGGCCAGCTCCAGCAGCTGGCCAAAATGCTGGCCCAGCGTGCTTAGGGTCTCGCTCACACAGGCCTTCATTGACTTCAGGACATGCTCATTCTCCACCTGGAGGCACCTGGGGAAAATACAACATAAGTGGGCCACGGCCAGGGGCAGGCAGTCAACCCAGAGTGCTGCAGGGGCCAGATGTGGGCCTGCTGCAGGCCTGCTGGAGAGGACACAGCAACTCCAGGGGATGAGCTGTCTATGGAACACTCATCTAGAACATTCCATAGACAGCTCATCCCCTGACCTCCCAGTGTTCAGATCAGACAAGTGCTGGCCTGAGATGGGAGTTAACAGTCCACGGCACCAGAAAGAAAGGCCACCAGAAAGCCGCCACATCCCACCTGGGAGACTCTGCCATCGCAGCGGCCAGGATCTGGAGAAGGGGGAATGGGAACTTGGCTGGTGCTCATTGAAGGTCTATGGCAATGCCCTTTAAGGAATTGCTGCCTACTATGTGCAGAAAGGGGCCTTGAGGATTTTCACCCCAGACAGGAAAACCTTCTGGGGATCAGGCTCAAATGTATCCCTATGTCCTCAGAATGTTCCACACTGGGAGGCCCAGGGCCTCATGGAGGCCTGGGAGAACCCCAGTTCCAGGTTTTTCTTCCAAGGCATGGGGGTCGGAAGGGGTGAGGGAGAACTCCAACACATAACTGGATATGTGTACATGTGAGGTTGAGTGTGGGGTGGGGGAAGGGAGATGGGTGTCTGAGTATAAATGATGTATTTGTATGTGTGTGAGATACAGAGAAAGGGGTGTGAGTGTATGTCTGAGATTGCATAAGTGTGTGTTTATATATCTGCAAGTGAGTGTCTGTGAAATTTGTATCTATGGTGTATGTGAATGTAAGGATGTGAGTTTCTGCTTTCACCTTGTCTTGACCTCAGGGGCCAGGGGAACTACCCAAAGCTATGGAAACCTATTCCTTAAAACAAATCCTCAAAAATCCTTTCTTCCCATGCCCAGGCCTCTCCTCTGTCGTTTACATTCTACTCAGGGCCTGAAAATGGGACAGAAAATCCCAAGGGAGTTTTTCAGTGTTGCTGATAAAAGTCAGCAGAAGGAAATTCCCAGACCATCACCAGCTCTCCCCCCACCCCACCCCCTGCCACCCAACTCTTACTCTCCCTCTGGGAGAAGATACCAGCCCCTTCCACCACCGGAGGACAGTGCACACCCTGTCCACATTTACCCGGCACCCAGATTTACCTCTCTGTGACTGCCGAGAGCTCTGAGCATTTCTCCATTAGCAGCTTCTCAACCTGTAGAAAAATTGGTCAGTTTTGTTCGATTCAATAGACATTGACTGCGGACCAACTGCTGCCTGCACTGGGCCCTGTGGGGCATAAAGATGAAGAATCAAATCATCTGATTTGGGACACAGGCACATAAATTATAATACAGTCTGATACGACAAAAGAGATCATCACCAGCTGCTTGGGAGCTCTACAAAGAGAATTCTGAGCAATTAGTTATGCCTGGCAATCTGGGAAGCTTCAGAGAGGAAGAGGCTTTCGAGCTGGGCTTCCAAGCATGAATAGAAGTTTACTGCCTGCAAAGTGAGGCAAGGAGAACGCAAAGCACTAAGGTGGAAAGAGAAACAATAGGGCTGAGGTTCCAATGGATCACCTTGGTCTTGGAGAAGAAGTCATGGGCTTTGGAATTAGAAAAGTTTAGGTTGGATCCTGTTTACACCATTTGCTGCATCACTTGGGACAAGTTAAGTTAGGTTCTCTGAGTTTCTGTTTTCTCATCTATAAAGTGAGGACAATACTACATACCAGCTAATATTTTTAATCAACTGTTTTCAATGTTGTACATGTAATAAATCAGACCTCACAACAGTTCTATGAAACAAATACGGTTATTATACTTATTAGGGTGATAGAACTAGGGCACCGAGAAGTTAAGTAACCTGCCAATGTCACACAGCAGAGCTGACATTTGAACCCAGGCAGTCTGGCGTTAAAGTGGTATACTTAATCATTATGCAGCCTCTCATCATGGCTATATCTGCTTCAGAGGTTGTGCAAGTTAAGTGAGATGTGTGTGAAGAGGCCTAGCACGCTTCCTAGAACAGCGTTTACACTCAATAAATGTCCTTACTGTCTTCCCTGCTTTCCTGGAAAAGGAAGGAGGTCCCAGGGGCAGGGAGAGTTCAGATGCCACAGAATTTAGACGATTCTTCTAGTAAGCATGCCCTCCCACACCCAACCCAGGGCAACTGACCTGGCCCATCTCCTGCGAGGCGCTCCTGCTGACAGCACTGTACTCGCTGACCATGGAGCGGGCGTGGCAGGTCAGGCGCACGCTCATGCTGTGGACGCGCGCCCAGCGGTCCTGGGCCAGCTTCTGCCCGATCCTGCGCAGCTCGGTGCTGATGACCCAGCCCCGCTTGAGCAGCAGCTGCAGGGGGTCTCCAGGGCCTGGGCCACCCGCCAGGATGAGGTCACCTTGTGCATCCTCCTCCAGGCTGATGGGCTTCGCCTGCAGGACACACATGCACTCGCACTCGGTCATGAGCTTCAGGTCCTCCATCCAGCGCTGGACCGAGTCCACCTGCATCAGGTGCAGCCTGCAGCCGGGGAAGAGCACAGAGGCTATCAACCCTCCACAATTTCCAAAGGTTTCAATTCCAAGACTATTTTAAATAAGTGCATACTATATAAGCATTCGCCTACCTTAATCCTTTTATTTCTCACTAGAAGCCTGGTGCATGAAATTTGTGCACTCAGGGAAGGAGTAGTCCCTCAGCCTAGCCCTCTCACAGTCCAGGAGCCCTCAGGAAATGTCCAACTGCTGGCTTAGGCCTGCAGATGGACATCCTCAGCACTGCCATGGAGGAAGGAAGGGCTCCCGCCTCCACTGCTGCGCTCACCAGGCATGAGCCCAGCTTCTGGCTTAGCGGCACTCCTCCTGCATTCAGCATCAGCCCCCCCGGTGGTCAGTGAATGTCCTAGAGACCAGTCATTCTGCTATTCATTCAATTTGCATATTAGCCTTTTATTATATAGGATTATGTTCATTTAACAGATAATAAGACAGGCATAGAAGTTTCAGGGGTAGATGACCAGACAAATAATAAGCAGTAAGTTTGCAGAGTAGCACATGATATTTGCAATAAGAGGAAACTGGAAATAGAGTAATTATCAAATGTTAGTTAAGTAAGCTGTGGTACAACTACTTGGTTATATAGTATGCACTTATTTAAAATAGTGCTTTACAAAAGTTTAGAGCAAAGAAAAAATGTGTGCACTAATAAAGTAGGGAAAGCAGTATGCAAGACTGTAAATACATAATTGTTATAAATGTGTTTTTAAAAACTATATCTGGAAAAATATGAACAGACTGTCGTGCTACAGTGGGAAGGCAGGGGAAGTTGGGGAGGAGGGGCCTATAGGAGATCAATCGAAGAACTTGTATGCATGTGTGTGTGTGTGTGTGTGGCGGGGGGGATAGCCAGTAGATACAGGGCAATGAGAGAAGGAAGGGGGGCGGGGGGAGGAAGGGGGATG